>JADLZK010011717.1:0-262297 GCA_015847255.1 Hyparrhenia diplandra | reverse complement strand
TACGAACTATACTATTATACCTTCATGTATACTAATAACATTGTTCCACTATCAATAATTGAATATCACCCCTCACTGCAAATTAAATGTTTCTTTTTGTCTCTACGTGACTAACCTGAACCGTCGCCGGCCAGTTGCTGTCACACTTAAACAAATCGAAACCGCGCCAATGGTGCCTCGATCGTTTTCGCCTCCTAGACGCGCATTCGGCAATGATTCAGCAATTAACCATTTGACCTCAAGCTCCGAAATGATGTCATGGGTTGTCTCTGGAGTGGAAGCATATAAAAGAATTTCGTGTGCCTTCCAGGTTTGCTGCGCATTTGTTTCGCTCAACACGGATTGTTCAAATATATAAAACCCATGCATGCACCAAACAAACAGGCCAATAGCAGCTGATTTCAAGTTTCACCCATGGCTGGCTACATGCCACCGGGCTTCCCCTTCATTCCTCCGCCGCCTCCACCACGCTCTACATGGTCTCCACCACCGCCACCCCCAAGGCATCGGCCGTTTTCGCCAGAGCCCAGCGACAACAACGCAACGTCCCCGGCGGGATCATCGCAGGCACCGCCATCGGTGTCGGTGCCTTCCTTCTCGTGCTCACCTTCTTGTGTAGCCTCTGCCAAGGGTACCGCAACAGCCGCGCCAATGCCGCGGCCGACGCTGCCAGAGCGGCTGCTGCAGCCCTCGCTGCACGGCCGCAGGAGCCACCAAGACCGGAGCCATGGGACAACGAGGAACAGTGGCTGCGCCGTGACCATGACCATGACGTCGGCCACACAAGCCGCGGCAAGCCCGGCGGCGGGCCTACCGTCGTTCACGTACAACCGGGCGGTGAGGCACAACGTGACGGGAAGCGGGGGGCGAGGCGACAACGTGTTCCGTGTGCCTTGGCGCGTTCCAGGTCGGGGAGACGGTGCGGCTGCTGCCTGTCTGCACCTTTACCACGTCGAATGCATCGACCCGTGGCTGGAAGCGCACTCGACGTGCCCGCTATGCCGGTCGGGCACTGAAGACCCAACGATGCACGGCGGCCTGCTTCCGCCAGTTTAGGCGTGCTCAGCTTCGGATTCAAGCCTTGACGGTATGCCAATGCCCTTGCATCACAAGAGAACTAGTAGGTGCGTTGTAAAAGGATTTCGTTATTTTTTACCATAGTACATGTGTAAAACAAATAATGCAGCGTATATTTTTCAGCTGCTATTTTTGTGACCGGGTGGAACTCGTGTTATAGTCTATATTTGTATCTATATATGCATAGGGCAACTTTGTTTGAGCTACGGCTTTGGCTTTCAACTCGCAAACGCCCGCTTTCTGACATTTAACTTATGATGAGCGTTGAATTTTTACTATTGACTATTGTATTAAATTTTTAGCTTCTTGGCAAAACAAAAACCAACTTATTAGCGTGGATTTCCATTTTAAGATTATTTCTTTGAAGCCATTTTTCCAGTTTTTCAAAAGCACAAGCCCCTATACCCGGATCTATTCCTCGGTCCAGAGAAGAAAGTGATTCTCATGTCCCAAGAAATCAAACATCATAAACTTTCACTAGACACTAATAGAATCCAGATATTTTGTGGGAGTTGGCTGCCATGCATGGATTATTTTCATGAGAGTTTACCGTGATGGTAATGTTGCTAAGTTTGCATCGGTGTTTTTATGGCGGGTTTTGAGGTATTTCTTGAGAGTTCACCATCACAAAATGGATTTCGTGAGAGTTATGCTATTTCGTGAGAGTACAACTTCACAATTCAATTTCGATAGACTTTGGAATTTCTTGAGAGTTCACCATCACGAATGGATTTCATGAGAGCTCACTTTCACGAATTGATTTTGTGAGAGTTTGGCATTTTATGAGTGTACGACACCACAAAAACTGTTTCTTCGTGAGAGTATAAACCACCATGAAAATTACCCAACGGGAGCTTTTCAATCAAAATTTCAATTGCACACATTGTCCAAATACAAGAAATTCCAATACACACATATATATAGGCAACTGATTCCAATCCCCAATGTATTCCAGTTTCAACCTAATTGCCCAACATTACAATTAAAGGGTAATATCAGCTCATACTCCTAGAATCCTAGCAATCCAACAAAAGTTCTTGCACGTCTTGTCTTATTACTAGCCATCCAACAACAGATGGTGGCAATGACTTTGGTGGTGTCCATATCTAACAACGAACATGCATAGAGAAGTACAGATGATGAGATTAATTCAAAAAAAATGTAGAATTATTTCAAATTTATTGCCACAGTAAACAATTGATGAATTAATCATTCCAAATCAAGAGCTAGAATATTGAAAATCAAGAACTTCAAAGCATAACCTGAGGTTCTTTTTTGAAAGAAATAACCGGAGGTTCTTATTTCTTAACAAGCTACAAATTATCAGGGAGTGCATCCAATGGACAGAGAAGAAATGCTTACAACGTCCTCACAATAAAAACACTCCAAAAGTATGAGGTGTTCAGTTTTACTCACATCCATTGCATCAGTTGTCCACTTCTTTGGATCCAAGCTTCATTACAAACATATGCATTCAAAGCGCTAGCCTTCTTCTCGGAGCCAAACATCTAATCATACATGAAGACAAATTCATAATAATCACTAAATCTTTTGAATGGCTACAAATTCTGAATAATCTGAACGCTAGAAAAAAATTCAGTAGTAGAGCTAACACAAGAATTTCAGCAATAACCAAGCAAGCAACATGCAGGCCGAAACTTGTATTATGAAATCCTTGGTACTCAAGAAATCCAAGCACAACATTTTGCAATACAAGACATACAAATTTTCATTATCAAAATGATTATTAATGTGCTCTTGGTAGGACGCATTTTCAGTGGCCAAACCTAATTCAATTTAGAAAGCTATTAGCGCCAATCAGAGTGGATGTTTAAATGCCAGGCTCACTAGAGTGGATGTATGGATGGCGGGGCGCCCTGGATGTAGCCGTTGGACGAGGAGATCCCTAGCCGCTGAGGCCGCCATGCCCCACATCAATCCAGGATCTAGAGGTGTAGCTGTTGAAATTGGCGTGTCTTCAGTCCTATCGCTGCAAGCTAGTGAATATGCAAGCAAACAGAAATCTGCAGGCGATCGCAAGAGAGGCAGCAACCCAGGGACTCGCCTCAGGATTTGGTTACAATCAAGTGAACCTCAATAGCATACTAGCGGCGGAGGATGAAAAAGAAAATTAAGGTATGGCGAAATCGTTAGCATACATAGATATGCCAATAGCCAAGAGAACATCCAGGTAATAGTCGAGTAGCTAATGTTCTTCCTTTAGCTATCGGCTGAGAGTATATAACAATCAAACTTCATTTTCCTCAATATATCCATAGTACACAATGATTTGGGAGTAAAATTTTCTAGGAATTCAAGGTATGGCAAGCACCATACCTTGCCATGTTAGAGCTCCGCCGCTAAGAAAAACCACCATGTCTCCCGTTGGTTTGCATAATGCACTTGTACTTGTTCCATCTTGAGACTGTGTAGCTTGCCTAGTTGAGTAGCTTATCTCGAGTTGTTGCTTTCTTTGCTCAGTAGTCCAAATAAGAGCTCAGCTCCTTTCCATTAAATGTTGTTCCAATTACTTAGGTTGACTGACCTTGCATACTAGACTTGTGTAGGAGCTTTTGCATGTACCCTAGTGTTGCATTGCTTATATTGTGCATAGGGTGCCAAGATTGTTAGAATCAGGGATGTTGTTATCCATCCTTTAGTTTTATTCTACTATTATTTGTCTAGGGTTCACGATTAAGAATTAGAAATGACTATTCAACCCCCATCTAGTAGCCATCTAGATCTTTTAGAAGGCTAACGGAAGCATGAGCCATCCAAGGAGAGTTACACAACCAGAAGCTTAGCCCTTGTGGGGGCATCCGTGTGAGAGGCTCCAACGAGGACAAGGGCGAAGTGTGAACTTCTGAACACTTCAGGAAAAAAAACAAAATCATAAACAAGAGTTTGCATTTTTGTACCCATTTATCCGCATTACTTTCATTCTGTTGTCTGCTTACCTTCCTATAGCTTGCAAGATTACTTGATAGGATTGGAACATAGGGTGCAAAACTATTTAGCTAGATAAAATGAAACACTTAGTAAATTCATAGTGCGCATTGAAAGTCTCTATTTGGTTTTGGTAATTGAGTGGCAATCATAGGTAGACTAATATGATTCATGTGACATGTACAATTTCTTAGTCCACACACACTAGGTTGAGCATGGCATGAAAGGCCATGGAGGACAGATGGCTTGTATTGGATATGTGAAGGGCATGTTTGCAGAAGTGAATGGCAAGCTCTAGAGGTGTGGGGACATGACGAACCATCGAGACACTGTGAAATGCTAGTAGAGGGCTTAGTGAAGAATCTGTGAAGAGCAAGCAAGACTATGACTGATGGACCATGAAAGACATATGTGAAGTCATGAAGTTGATCATATCATTCTAATGTGATCAAGCCAGTGTGAAGAATTGTATTGATGTCAAGTGGCTTCATGAAGTGATGATGAAGCTTCACTTATGGATGGTTGTTGTTCATCATTTCATGAAGACGGAGATTGGATGTTTGCATAACATCATCAACATGGAGGTGGAATGATATACCAAAGGCTAGTGGCTCGAGGTGGTATGGGGTCAGGCTAGCAGAGGAGAGAGGCGTGAGAAAGCACGCTGTCATACATAGGACGTACCGTACAAATTAAAGTACTAGCTAGTACGTGTGTAGGTCATCAAGTCTTGTCACGCACAACCTGGCGTGTAACGACCATTGTTTTGGCACATTCGATCAACCGTATTATCCTCGTTGTTCCACGCATGTAAGAACATTGTTCCATAATTGAATCTTTTTTGAATCTTACGTGAATATATATAACCTTGACCAAACTAACCTGGCTAATTAACAACTTACGTTCCCGCCACGAGCGACCCTGACAATGTAAGACTAACGTCGCCGGCCAGTTGCTGTCACATGTAAACAAATCATAACCGCGTTAATGGTGCATCGTTTTGCTCTCCTAGACGCTGCATTTGGCATTCACCAATTAACTATTCCTTCCTTGTTGCTGCGCATTTGCTTCATTCAATTCAACACGGATTGTTCAAAGCTCTTGCTCGCGGTATAAAATTTAGCCCATGCAATGCATGCACGCACCAAACAACATCAACTGACAAATCGACCAGCGCGCACCTGATTTCAAGTTTCACCCATGGCTGGCTACTTGCCACCGGGCTCTCCCGTGTTTCCTCCTCCGCCGCCGCCGCGCTCTAAGTGGTCTCGGCAACTGGCCCAGACAGCGCTTTATTGGCAATCTTCGCCGACGCCCAACGAACCAGCGTCCCCCGGGACCATCGTAGGCGTTGCCATAGGTGTCGGTGCCTTCCTTTTCCTAGTCATCTTGGTGTGCAGGTACCGCAACAGCCGCGACAATGCCGCGGCTCACGCTGCCGCAGCGGCTGCAGTCCGCGCTCCCTCCAGGGTTGCAACCCTCGCAGCACGGCCGCAGGTGCCACCACGAGTACGACCAGGACCAGACTACTGGATCAACGAGGACCAGTTGCGGGACCGCGGCGCCAGCGACCATCACCACGGTGGCGGCACACAGCGCGGCAGCCCGACAGCGGACCTTCCGTCGTTCACGTACAACCGGGCGGTAAGGCACAACGTGACGGGGAGCGGGGACGAGGAGGCGACGTGCACCGTGTGCCTTGGCGTGTTCCAGGTCGGGGAGAGGGTGCAGCTCCTGCCGGTGTGTCTGCACCTTTACCACGTCGACTGCATCGACCCGTGGCTTGAAGCGCACTCGACGTGCCCGGTATGCCGGTCAGGCACTGATGATGACCCGACGATGCACGGCGGCATGCTTCCGATGGTTTAGGCGCTCTGCTTCAGATTGAGGCCTGCATGACATTGCATACAAGAGAACTAGGTGTGTTGTTGTAAAATAATTTTGTTATTTTTTTTTACCATAGTGTAAATGTCCAAATAATGCAGAGTATATTTTCATCTGTTATTTTTGTGACCGGAAAATTTCAATTTATCCAATTCAATTCAAATTCTAATGGTGCCATACTTTTGAAATCCATCAATCCTTTTATCACAAAACATATCCAATTCAAATTCACCAATCCTTTTACGTGGCATACCGTCTCTTGTGTTAAATGTGTTCATGATATAGGCACAAGACTAAACAATGAGAACAATAGATAAGCATATGACCATGTATGTTTCTACTTTTGCACTTTGTCTTGCGTTTTCATCGTAATACCATTGTTCTTAATCATTTCCTTCTTCATGCTTCTAACTTGATCAATGTCAATGAAATATCAATCCCTCATTCATCTGAAAAACCATCTTTGAGGCCAACTATATCCATTTCCTTTTGTCTTATTTTTTCTATATTTCTTTTTTTTGTCTTTTCTTCAAATGAGATATATAGGACATGAGTGACCATTTGCAATGAAACCTACCCAAAATATTACTCGGCTCATTAGTCTTTTCAGTTGTTTTGTCATTGAACCACCAAACCCATGGGGCCTAAATGCACTTGAATAATGATAGAATTTCAATCAAAGGAAAAAACATCATCACTTTTCTTTTTCTTCCAATCCCCAAAAGGAGGACATGATCCCTTTGGAAAGTTGCTTATTTGCAATAGAAGTGGCACTTGAATCTTTTCATCTTCTAGAACACAAGTGTTCATTGCATCTCCTTTTATGAAACGTGCATCTTTGCAATAAAAATGGCACTTAGGCCCGGTTGGGTTTAGTAGTCCTATAGCCTTTTCTAGTCCTAGAGACTTAATTATAAGAAAAAAGACTCTCAAGTTGGAGTTTTTAGGGACTTTTTACTAAAATTTTAAATATCCCTCATGTTTTTTTTGATTTCATAGGGACTAAAAGAGGCTCTTTTTTAGTCCCACTCCAAAACGTCCCTCTAACCAAATAGGGTCTTAATCTTTTCATCTTCTAGAGCACAAGTGTTCATTGCATCTCCTGTTATTCTTCTGATTGTCATGTGGACTGGTGAAGGCCTATTTGTTATGGTAATTTCTATAGGTGATATTCGTCAAAAATATCTATGCGCGATTTTTCTTTCAAAAATTTTCTATTTTTCTTTCAAAAATTTTATAGGAAGAGTAAAACATGAAACGTATGTATTATTTCCGTCCTCATTTCTCATTGTTTTTTGCTCTCCTATACAACTTACGGGAATGTTTGCTAGTAAAAAGGAAATAAGCAATAAAAGAAAAAAAATCCACCATATTATAATTTTTTTTTTTTTTGAACAAAGGAAAACAAACAAAAACTAATGGAGCGGACGTTTGGTAGCTGTGAGGAAGACGAGAAAAATTTTGGTCTATAAAAAGCACAAGGAAAAGGTCGCTGAACTGAACTCACACGCACATGGGCCAGATCTCAGAAATATGGGCATGGCCCACCAGGAAGAAATCAAGAGCTTGCTCGAGTTCCACCAATCAATCGGACCGACGATTTGCACGTCACACAAGCCCATTAGTTGCAAGTTGCAACAGAGGGGCACTGTGGACTTCTGGGTCCGAGGCTCTGAGCTATGTGTTTTTTTTTTTTTCGTATCAAAATCGTGTTTCGGTTTAATCCCCGCAACCTCAAGAAAAAAAAAAAAAAACTTTTTAATCGCACCAACTTCTATCCGCAGATCGTTGATGTGAGCCTTCGCCTAATCCATATGCCAATCGTTTTCGTTCAGTCAGAAGGATCTTATTGTATATCCTATATACCTATAGCATACTACCTGCCATGTGCTCGGTCTGATGCAGACACGTGGCAGAATTTTCCAAATTTTAATGAAAAATAAAGGCTCCTGTAGTTGCTATGTTAACCACCGCAGAAGCGTTTGTTAAGGCTTCATCTTTCCGACACACCAACCCAATCATCAGAACACTCCATTTCAGCTCAAGGAAACTCAAAACTGCTACAAGTAGAAGACGCACTGAGGCAGCGTGCCAGCATACGCAACTAGACAGCCGGCATAAAAATCTCCCAGCTGCTGAGTTCGACTGCGTTCGAGCCATCTCCATCTCAGTTCGGCGCCATGCAATTTGCAGTGTCACCAGACAACCTCCTCTTCTTCTGCTCGGTCACGGCGTCGGTGGCCGCCGCCTTCGCTCTGGTCTCGCTGTACAGGCACCTGGCGCACCGGCGACCGCAGCACCAGCAGCCCGACGGCGGCCTCGCGGCGAGCTCAGCCGGAGGCTCCGCCGAGTCAGAAGAAGAGCTCCTGCGGCTGAGCGCCGCCGCCGCGGCCCTTCCCCCGTTCATGTACAGCCGGCTGGTCAGGCACAGCGGCAAGGGCGCGAGCTGGAGCGAGTGCGCGGTCTGCCTCGGCGTCATCCAGGTGGGCGCCATGGTGAAGCTGCTACCTGCGTGCAGCCATGTCTACCACCGCGACTGCATCGACCTGTGGCTGTCGTCGCGCTCCACGTGCCCGCTCTGCCGATGCAGGGTTGGTCCCTCGGAGACCACCGCCGCCGGCCAGGAGACGGCGCCCCGGCAGCTTGCTCAACAACCTTCCCCTGCATAGGTAGATAAATCCTCGCGAGCCGGCATGTAACAGATGTTTGTACTAGGCCAGTTTCTTCGTTCACTCAGCTGTAGAGATCAAGCTGCACTTGTTTCTGTTGTTGACAATCAAGGGGTTCGTGGTTCATTACAAACGGAGTTTGCATAAAGTTTTTCATTACAAACGTGAGCATATTCAAATCTCCACTATCAGGGGTTCGTGGTTCATTAAGTTCAGATTACGGAGAACCTTGTTTCTGTTGTTGACAATCAAGCAAGAAAAATTCAGCAACCTAAATTGCCATGTATGGTACACACACCAAGACAACAGGTTTGTGCACTAACTAACCATACTATCATAAGATTTACAGTTAGCAGAAGGATTGGACTAAAGAGGCCTGCCAGGACCTCTTTACATGGTCATTTAAAATAACAGGGGGTAAAAGAGGGAACAGCAGGGATTGGACTATTTTCTTTCTCCACAGCCTCCCCAAACATTGGAGCAAACTCAACTCAAGGGGAAGCCAGAGAATAAACAACATTCGCGGAACACAGTTTAAGAAAACCTATAACACATTTGCCGCAGCACAAAACATTACAGATGAAGATATATGCAAAAGCAATGACCAGAAGTTGAGTTTCCATGAAAAACTGTTGCTGAAATCTGCACCGGTTGGGCCATATGTTGTTGTTCCTGTGAAGCTACCATTTCTTGGAGATGCACTGCAGTGTCCAAAGTAAAAGGTTAATGGTTTAGCAGAGACTGGGCATATTACTGAAGATGCAATTGAAATGAAAGGTCAAGCATGCGTGTAGTAATACTGGGAGGTCAGCTTAAACAGCACAAGACAGGTCCAATATGGTATGCTTTCTCAAGGAAGTAACCCCAATTTCTATGAAGTACAGTAGGTAAGTGGTGAGATACTAACCATCATGAACAACCTGGCACATTAATATTTTTGTCATCCAATAAGTATGCTTCTGTAGTTTATGGAGCGTTTATAAAAATCAAACAATTTAGGACTGACCTCAGATAAAAATGCATGCTGTATAGAAACTAAAGATTTGTTCCAGAACTATTATAAATCATGTTGAACAGAGCACTGGGTTTTGCTTCTGGACTCCAAGCACAACACTCAAAAGGTTATCACAGAACTGCAATCAATTTTGAGGTCTGGTTTTGTTTTGGAACTTTTATGTCATTTATGAGATGAAGAAGGATACATGCTGTCAGTAGCATGCTGTCAGTAGCAAAATAGAAGAAAATGAAGGATACATGCTTTTGTCATCAGTAAGCCAGATACTTATATTGAACAGAATTCAGATTTGGATTGTGGCTTTTACACAAGATCATAAGGGGTATTGAAGAGTGATTGCTTCACCCAGTGCATGGATTTGTTCATTTGATGATTGCAAGAAACGAGAAGAAGTTATTGAAAGGGGATTGGTTACATTAACATGCCTGAGATTAGGGATACCCTTGTCTTGGACGAAGACTTTGGTATATGTGTGGCTGTTTCAACTCTATGGTTGAATTATCACTTCAAGGTGGAGTGACAATTTGATTTGAAAAAATGGTGGGTAACTATAGAGTTTAAGATGTTGGAAAATCCTATTCGTGTACATCCTCTCAATCATTAGGTTAAATCATGGCCAAGAGAAGGAAACATTTGGTCAATTCAGGTACAGAAGTACAGATCCTACTGTATATGCTATGTTTGGAACTTTGATACAATCACAAACTTCAGCAATTGTGAAGCCAAAGTTACACGACACTGGAAGGCCAAGGAAGATGAGGTAGGAGCAACCAGGCAGTACCGAGTACTGACTTGGGTTGCATCAGGCTGGCAACAGCCAACAGGTGTTTCAAGCCCTTCAGGTTGTGTCAGAAGAGCACCATGAGCTCTGTGAAGTTTGAACCACGTCCGGCTCGGCTAGCTTAGGTCTAATTTGCCCTTTAAACCGACACAAGCACGCACATGGTGCTGCTAATGACACAATACAGGAAATATTCAGTTCTTGAATATCCAAGATCCAGGATTCAAGAATATTGTAATGGTATACTGAGAGTAGACAAGAATACCCAAAAGGAGAGGACAACGCAGAAATGAGGTTAGGAGCAGTGCATTAACCTGGAAGGAAACACGCAGCTCCCGTGACCTGCAAAACAATTCGCAGCACCGACACAACAAGATTACACATTCCGTAGGAACAATCCAACCAAAAAAAAAAAACTAAAAGAAAAGTTCAAACTCGAAGAATGCTTCTGATTCCATGATTCAAAGCGTGGACAAGAGATTCGGGGTTCTTACTAGGATTGAGCGCGGTGAGTGCGGCAGCGCCGGAGAAGTCGCAGGCGGCGGGGTTCCCGGCGCCGCCGGAACGGAGGAAGTAGTCGTTGAAGGCGTAGGAGGCGTGCTGCTGGAGGTCGGGCGGATTGTAACAGGCGCCGCCCTGCTGGATGGCGGCGCAGTCGGCGCGGCCGCCGTCAACGCTGCACGCCCAATCGATGGCGCTCTGCAGCGCGCCGTCCTCCGCGTTGTTCTTGGCAACGCACCACAGCTGGCCCCCACCACTCACCCCCCACCGCCCCCGCCGCGGCGGCGCCGACGAGGAGGAGAAGGCGGAGGGCGAGAAGGATGCTGCCAGCATTGGGTGCGCCTGGGTGGCGATTTGGGGGCGAACCGGAGGAGGATTCGAATGCTACCGTTGCGGCAGGGGACAGCCAGCTCGGGACAGTGGGGAAATCCACTACCGCTTTCGCTTCCGCCGGCTTTTCAGTTTGCTTTTTCTAGGAATGCGCTGTGATATGAGTTTTTTATTCAGTTTTTAAGAACGTGATGTTCTTTTTCAATTTTTTTTTTGAAACGAATTATTTTTCAATTTTTAAAACTGATTGCAGATTTAGGTTTTTACTAGAAAACTGCGCAGCTTTACCGCGCATGACCATTTTTTTTTTTTTGTAGTTTGTTACATGAGTACAAATAACGGTAATCGAATTGGGCTTTTTACGCAATACATTAGTTTTATGTTTCTGTGGTGATTATAAGTTATCATTTACCCATGGTTAATACTGGTTCTGTAGTTTTATAATTTATCAATGAGAAAAATGGTAGAATGTATTTTAGTAGTAGAATTAATTAAGCTATATGATGGAATTCGCGTTTTATATTAGTAGTACAATTAATTAAGCTATACGATGGATTTTACTGTTGGCATGGAGATTTTGTAGGTTAGTACAGCTTTAGAATTTACGTTGGAAAAAATGACAGTGTAACAATAGTAGCATTTGCATTTGCAGCTGATTGTGAGTTAATTTAGCAATTGAAGAAGAGATGGCCGCTGATATATCTTAAATTTTCTTTAAAATAGACAAAATCTTGTTATTTATAGATGCTGGCAATGGAATTGTTGAAAAGAATGGCTATTTTCATTTGTGACAGAAAAAAGACGTACACTACTACGAGCTCGATCCCCCACCGATCCTGATTTGACGGAACGCCCCCGCGTCGTCCTCAAGGGCGACATTTCTGGGCACCAACGCCGCCGCCTCGACCCACTCCCACCCCCCGTTCCCTACCTCGCCTCACGGAGCTGCCACCAGAGGATGCGCCGGGCAGGGCGGCGGCGGGGACTGATTCTCCCGGATTTGGACCCGATTCGCGCCGGTGAAGGAGCCAAGTCGCGGAGATTCGACGTTGACGCGGCCGGGCATCTAGGATGCTCTTCCCGCGCGGCCGGCTCCGCGCCGCTGGCAGCTAGGATTCAACGTTTGGGTATTCCCACAACATTTTTCCCCAAAACAATGAACTGGCGAGGACACTAATAAAGCTAGATATTTTAGTATAAGCAATACATATTCATTGTGGTACAAAAATCATGGGTATTCATTTGAATACCTAAGAATACATCCGCCTCTCCCTCGACTTCTTCCAAGTTGCGTGTGGTGCTCTTCTTCGGGCGTGTCGGGTATCGCCGGCGGTGCCGCAGCGGCGCCTCGGTCGTGGATGTTGGCTTGGCGGCGGCGCTACGGCGCACAAGAGGTGACACGCAGCGGAGGTCATGGGCGGCACCTCGCATATGCTGGAGCCAATGGCAGTGGCTGCAGGGAGATGACTGTGGCGGCGACTGACGCAGCAGATGTACTGCAGCCAATGCTGTGAAAGGGGACGAGGAGCCATGGCGTAAGCCTTGTCCATCTTGGGCTGGTGACGGCGACGCCTTTGGGCGCCGTTTTCTTCCTTGGAAGCGTTCATTGAACAGCTTTCTCTCCCTTGTGCGGTAAGTCGTCCGTGGGTGAAAACCCTGACCCTCCGGTCTGACGACGGCGGCATCGGTGGCGTCGCATCCCTCCCTGGAGGCGTCGTTTTTAGAAGTTTGTGCTCGGTTAGTTTGCGGTGGCGACAAGCATTGTGGCGAGGGGGGTGGAGGCCTAGCTGAGGATTCAGGATTGCGGTGTTCACGGTGGAGGAAGGCAGTCACGAGGAGAGCATTGGCGCAACGATCTGAGGGCCTCGCAACTGCTTGGCAAATTTGCGCCTACGAAGTTGCCGTGGGCATATGTGGCACCCACAAAATTGGTGAGAAGACCGGCGTGGGAGGCGGTGGCCAGCAGATTTGCGTTGTTGAAGTGACCTGCGTAGGTTGACGGGCGGATAATCCCGACGCAAAGAGGTTTTTCTAAGTGATAGCTAGAGGACTCTGGTGACACTTCTACTGTTAAGGCAGCTAGGTTGCTAGAATCTATGAAGTATGTGCGTGTGTGTTTGTGGTGTAATAACGAAAAGCTATATGCATTGTTTGATGCGTAGGTTGGAATATTAATATATTCCCTTTTCTAAAAATTTTCATTTGTTTCAATCACCGAAAATTTGGGGAAAGGATATGAATATGTAGGGTTTTATATTAGTTTATTTTTTAGGGAAGAATTATGGGTTTTTGGAGTTAGGATGGATGAAATATAAAATTAAGTTTATCAACAAAATGCGAATGAGATGAATGTGGAAATTATTTTTGGATTTTTTGATGATGGAGAAGGGTTGTCACCAAAAATTAGAAAATAAATGATTTGAATATATAGGGTTTTATTTTAGAAGTTTTTTTTTGGAAGAATTATTGGATTCGGAGTTAGGATGGATTAAAAATTATACTAGTTTTTTGGATGATGAAGAAGGTGTGAAAAATTAGAAAAAAGGATTTGAATATGTAGGGTTTTATTTTAGAAGATTTTTGGTGGAAGAATTATGTGATTCAGAGTTAGAGTGAATGAGATATAAACTTCCTACATTTATTGATAAAACGCGAATGAGAGGGATTCAAAAATTATTATTATTTTTTGGATGATGAAGAAGGAGTGAAAATATTTGGGTAGGTTTTAGAGTGGTTATAGTTTATTTAAAAAAAATGGAAAGGGAAAGAGCTTATTTTTATCTTTTTGGTACGTTCCTGCACGCATTGCAATTGCGGTGTGAACAGTGTATCTGTCGATAAACAGTGCATATACATTGCCTTCGAAAAACGACCTAGGGAGTGGCTGGGGCCGTCCGATCCGGATAACGGCGGTGTTTTCCGTGACGACGTGGCCACGCCTCCTCTCGGCCGAGCTTGGACTCGGCGTTTCGATAGTAAAAGATTATAGTGCACAGTTTCATTTTATCAAGTTATTAATATTTAATTTTTGTGTAGTGTTGTGATGTTATATGAATTATGTACCGTTGAGCGTATATTTGGAACATGATTTTTCCATATTTTTCATACTTATTCTATGAAATTGAATTGATTCTTGTTAGATTTCTACACCATTCCTATCAGATTCCAATGATCCAAAAAATTTCTCAAATTGTATCTTAATTGAATATGGTTATTTGAAAAATATACTACTTTATGTAATATGCTACGCGACGCATGCCCCACGTTGCCCATCCGCTTGGGCGACTCGGCATCAACCTAACCCTAGTCGCCACGCCAAAGAACCACCACCTCCCTTCCCTTGCCGCCGTCGAATGGATTAGCCGGGAGGCCCGTGCGGCCCCCAAGGACGGCGGCGGGGGCTCGCCTAGGGGGGCACAAAAGCGCGAGGCGGGGACCCGAGCTTCGGCGACCGCATGCCGGCAATAGGGGCTCGAAGGCGTCGGATCTAGGCCTCCTAAGGCTAGATCCGGTCCCATCTATGATGGATCTGTGTGCGTAGGCTTGGACGGCGAGCCCGTGGGCGACACCAACGGCGGGGGAGGACGGAGGCGGTGGGCGACACTAGAGGGCACATCGGTTGAGGTGGAGGCATAGGGGCGCGGAGGTGTGGCGGCACGCTCCGTGTCTCCTCTTCCAATCAAGGCGCGGTGGCGATCCGGGCATCGCCGATTCGAGTGGTCGCGACTATGGCGGCGGCGACGGCGGCTCAAGTCGTGGTGGGATGCCCGTACCATGAGCGGTGGCGCCGCCGCACCCCATGGGGTAATTGTGGCGGCCTAGTGCACATGGGGATGGTGGTGGTGGCGTGGAGGCGATGGTGGGCTGGTTATGCCGACTGCCGCCGGCAGCGCTTGGCATCTGCGCCGACGAGGTCCATGCAGGGGGTGGTACCTTGGCGAAAGCCTTTCCCTTCGGGTTCAGGACAGTGATGCGCTCCAAGCGTCATTTCGCTTCTGTGGAAGTGTCCTTCAATCTGCCATCTTCCCCAGCGTGGAACTCTCTTCTTAAGTGTAAAACCTTGACCTTGTGGTCATAAGCGGCGCAGCGCTTGAGACGTTGCTCCCCTCATTGGAGGCATAGCTAGGAAGCTTTGTGCTATGCCAGCATGCAGTTGTTGTCGACAAGATGATGGACACCTAGCTGAGGATTCGAGGTTAGTGTCAATGGCATCTGAAGGTGGCTAGAAGGGGGACGACGTTCTCGCAGCAATTGGAGGGCTTGGAATCTTCTTAGTGGAGGGCGACGATCTTGGAGGGACCATGCACTAGTTGCTCCCACGAAGATGGCAAGGAGACCGGCGTGGGCGGCAGCCATGAAAGTTGACGAGGAGGATGGCGAGGGAGGTGGTGGCCAGCAATGCGTTACCGAGGTGACCTACATGGTTTGGTAGCGGCGTGGTCCCGCTTTTGCGGCGGCCATTTCATCATAAGGAGGTTCCCGATTGGCTGACGGAGGATCCATGAAGCACTTCTATCTTTGATGAGGCAACTAGGTTGATGGAAGCTGCAGTGTACGCATTGATTTGGCCGCTTGCTACGGGCTTTGACCGCTACCCCTACTTGCAGTGGTTAGTCTGGTGTGGTACATCGCCTTGATAGGTGGTGCAAGCGGATCTGGTGGTAGGAGGGCTACAGGGCTTGATCCACGATGGCTAGCCCTGCTTGACAGCAATTAAGCTAGGTGTGGGTCATCGTCATGATGACGACGCGAACAGTGACGATGCCGCTTTGACATCCTTTCGCCCGGTGTTTTGGCAGTGCAGTGTGGTGACCAATTGCAGGTTGGAGCAGTGGTGGGTTTCTTTTTTTGATTTGTGCTTCGACTTGGTACCGTCCGTGTCGATGGCCCGGACCAATCTGACCGACGGGAGTTATTTTTTTTTTTTACCTTTTTGTTGAGCTATTTGTTGGTCTTTGATGTATTGTTGTGCTCATTTTAGGCTTTTCTTTTAATATGGCTTCCTTTGTTTAAAAAAATATACTTTTGTAATATGATCGACACGTTGGTTTGTTTAAAAAATATACTTTATTTTTAATATATATTTTATGTCAGCAAATAAACATTTTATGTCAGCAAATAAACATGACCAACTAAAATATATTAATTAATTTTCATATTCGTGAACAAACAATACATATGTAAAATGTAAGCATCATTATCTGCTTACAATTTTCTGATGACCGTGGTCATCTCTTAGAAGAGTACAACTAGTCAACTAGGCACCTGCACGCCTGACAACTTTGAGATGTTTTTGTCGTTCACATGCCAACTTGCCAAGGTGCAACACACATTCCGTGCGTTTTAGACAGATAGTCCTAATCCTAAAACCATATGTACCGTTTCCATAGTTACACCAAGAAACTATTTACACTCCCACCTTGCGCCTGTCGTCTCCGCCTCCAACACCATGCATGTCGCTTACTCCCGTCCTTAGCCTCCTATTCTAGAGAGCTCCCCCTGTCGTCGTCCTCGCCCCGCCGCGGCGTCTTCTTCCTCGCTTCACCATGGCCATGATCGCCAGCAACGCCGAGCTGTGGCCATGGTGCCAGCCCGCGCTACCACGATTAGGCCTCCCTAAACAATGCCCGCCCTATTTCTCCACCGTCTGTCCCTCCCCCCAGGCGGCACTTCTATATCCCACCAAAGTTGGTTGCAAGCGCCGACCTCTTCTTCGTCTCCGGTGCAGCCACATGTGTAGTTGGCTTGGGCGGGGAGGGAGGGGAAATGCACGGGAGGGACTCACACCCGCCACGTCACATAACGAAAGGTCACATAATAGAGTTTAATACACTCCTAATAAGAAAGAGTCGAAAGCTTCAGTATAACTATAAGATTGATTCGCCTTTCACATATTTTTTTGTGATTATTCCCACAAGGGGCTGTACACTTGCTCTACGTGTGTGCTCTCACTGTAGCCGTAATAGCACTGCTCTCTGAACTCGTACCTGACCATGACGCCGTCGCCGTCGACGTACCAGCCGCCCATATCATGCCCCGCCGGCGCCACCTCCGTCCAGAACTCTAACGGCGCTTCGGCCACGCACGGTCCGGGATGCCGTCAAGGTCCGGCAGCAGGTAGTCCTCGAGCCCACCGTTATGGACTTCTCCCGGCACGTGATCCGCCGTGCCCCCACCGTCTGCCACGGCCGACGGCGGCGTCCCACCTTCGCCGCGGATCTCAGCCTCCAGGGACCGGATGACGCGGCTCAGCCTGTCGATGTCCTCTGGAGGCTGGTCCACCACCGGCTCGTCCTCCAGCAGCTGCATGAGGAACGCGCCGTCGACGACGACCTGCTGCGGCTGCCAGCCTCCAGGGTAGAGCCACTCTTGCACGGCAGCACCGGAGTTGGCACCGTTACCCTGCATTGATATCGCGCTCTGGCGATCCATCTACGCACGAGACGAGCAGAAAATCGAAGTTCTTTATGGTTCTGAGTGCTGCTTATTGTGGTGGATAATGGCGGGAGGAGGTTGGGGGTATATATAGCAGTGGCCAGTGGACCGGTGGTTTTTCTTGGTTGTAGGAGGAAGATCAGGAGCGCGTTAGTGGACGCGGTAATGGCTGGGACTTGAGGCCGAGGGACTGCAGTAGCGTAGCGTGCGTTATGGTGTGTTTCACACTTGTTCCCCATGTGGATCTCACTTGACTACATTATTTGCACCACTCAAACCGTCACTTTTCTTATATGTTTCTTTCATTTCTCACGAACAACACAAGAAAGCAACTATAAAAACAGGGACGTTTCTGCAATTTTCTTCTTTCATTTCTCACGAACAACACAAGAAAGCAACTATAAAAACAGGGACGTTTCTGCAATTTTCTTTTGTGGAAGTACAAATGAAGTTATATGGCAACCGATCAAACTTGTCTGGCTAAGCATCAGTCCGAGGTGTTGGATTTTGGATGCCTCGGGACACGATGTCCTTGGCAGATAAAATGTCTAACACGGCTGCACCCAAGGTGTGGAGCTTCTACTTATTGAATACTTTCTTCGTCCCTTTGAAAGTGTCGTCCGGTAAGCGTGTATGCGTGAGGGTGGCACGTTTCTCAAACGATACTTTCAAAAGGATGGAGGGAGTAGATGTGATTCATAGCATAATTAGGCCTATATGGCACTCTCACATGCTTTTGGAATACGTGTCGTATGATGGCGCTCTTGATGTGAGCTAGCTTTTCTCTCTATTCTATTAAAATATGAAAATAATACTAGGAGCTAGCTTATGAGTAGCCATTGTGGTGCCCTTAATAATGACTAGTCCAAAATATCGGCTTATCTCTTTTTTTCATTAATTAAAGCTAAGAATACAATGGATTTCTTGGAGCTGGAGCTTAGGTGAGATGAGTAAAATCTACTGTATTTTACTCTTTAGTAAATATCGAATAAAATATAAAGTGTAGAAAACTGTGATGTCAATTTATATCTCCAGTACTATTTCCTTCACGTTTGCTGCGCGCACCACATGAACAGACTACCAATCAAATTCCCTTGCACGCATGTTCTCAATACTATTTCAATAGTCATGCATTTCTTCTTGAGCCAGTAGTCAATGACGAACATACAGTTTATATGATGGGACACAACACAATACACGAACACGACATTCAGTTGTGCTTACTATAATGCAAGTTGATGGAGATGGAGCTGATAACTCGACTGTAAGTTAGGTATCACTCGCTTTTCACACGATCGAGTACCAAATCGAATATATGGACACTTTCTCCATTCACACGTCGACCTCGTTAATTTGACAGCTCCCATTAGGATATGTTAGGTCATCAATAATTGAGCATACCCGTACATGGATACAATTAAATTTCAAACAAAGTTAACCTTGCATTTTTTTTTTTTTTTGCAACATTTAAATGTCACAGCCCAAAACTCTAAACTTAGCTGATCCCTACATCCTCAAGTCTCCAGGAGCAAATCCCACCGGAGATGACCGTACCTTACACAAATCCCGGGGGGGGGGTGTATTGCTTTAAGGGAAAATGGAGTTTGTTACACGATCGAAGGCGGGCTGCCACGAATCGCAAAAGGTAAGCACACGACAAATATCACCGGCTTGAACGATGCAGCTGCAGAGGTGTTACTAACTAGGGAAACTAATTTTGTGACTAGAGAAGAAGACGTGCACGCTAAGGCACGAAGGCAAACAGCGGCGCAAGCTTGGAGTATCCGCCCGCAATCCAATCCTCGCCCTCGCCTTGATGTCAAGGAGGACCTGCGTCGTCGTCCGCCGCCGCGCCGTCGAACGTTCTGCGGTTTGCACTCCTTCCGCATCGACCCAGGTGACAAGAAGCACCAGAAGTCGAAGGTCTTGCGAGCGCGCCCCCGGTACACTCAAGCGTGCCCTAAGCCACCAATCGGGGACGACCGCGGTAGGACCGGGCGTGAGGTTTTGCAAGCCGACGACCCCAAGGACGCGCACCCAGATCTCTCTAGTGAACACGCAAGCACCCAGCAGGTGGCCTTGCGTCTCGTCCTCCTTGTCGCAAAGCACGCACATCGCTGTCTGCCTGGAGTCCATGCCTGTGCCTTCGATCTGCGGTCCAAAGCCGGTCATGCAGAGCTAGACAGAAGAAGAACTTGACTTTGGGAGGGGCGCACGGCGCCCACACCTCGCTGGCGCCAGCCAGCTGAGAAACGCCAAGGAAGAAGGCGAAAGGGTGGATTCACTATCATTAGTTGATGATAATACCTACTCGGAGCACCTTTCTTTCCAAATATTCTACAGCTGCTGTCTAATTTTCTCACTTAGGTCTCTGATATCTTATCTGTTGCAGAAGCATACAAAATGTGTAGAATCACACTTGCATTATTTGTTCCAACTTCGGCGGGGCCTAAAAAGAAGAGCACAAAACAATGAACCATCGAATGACAAGGAGCTTGTGTTTGTCATCAACATGACGTACATGTGAGATTCTTGCAAAGCCAGATAGTTAACTATAGAACCATCGTAATCGTCTTCTCCTCAGCAATAAGCAATACATGATAAAGAATATAGAGCGCATATAACATGGCAATAATAATAATTTGATCTGAAGCATCTTGTGGCAAGTACTTTGGGTAGGGCGGTGGTAGCCTAGATCCACAAGTACGTGAAAAACCCTTGTAGGAAAAAACACTGGCGCCAACCAGCCATCTTTATGTAGAAAACCCTTGTAAGAAACACATAAAGTGTTAAAAAATGACCTGAATAAAGTTTCTAGATTTTGAGGTAAACCCTTGTAGAAAAACCCTTGTAGGAAACATATAGTTCCAACGGCTTTCTATAAACCAATGGTATTCATGAATACATATAATTACAAGGATTGACGAAAAGATAATTTCATAACCTAACCGATGACTTTGGTTTGAGGTCCAAATTCCATAGGAATCATAGAAACAGGTCGACGTCTTTTGGGCCGTTTGGGCCATGTAACGGGTTAGGGTTCCTGAGGAATGCTAATAGGGGTCTCTAGTTGTCCCTTAGGTCATGTACTTTATGTATTCATCATCCGCCACCTACGTTGGTGTTTAGGTTTTCCTTTAGATTAATCAATGTTTGAAGAGTCGACGTTATCGATCGGTTTGTGAAACCCATGTTGAGATCTTAATTTTACATTTTTAAATTGTCACTTCAATTGAGTTCCATTTTACCATGTTCCTGCTTGTGTTGTTTCATTCATAGCAGGGATTAACCTTTGGGGCCAGGTTAACCAACTTGTGACACAGTTGATAACCAGAGAAGCTATGGCGCTAAGATTCTAGGGTTCCGGTCTTTTGATCTGAAGTTGGGTCAGTGTGTTGCTTTCTTCAAAAATCTATAGTTATCTTGAACTTGACAGAAGATATATAATCACGTCCCCATCAAAACTCTTTAGGCCATGGATAATGTTGCCACATTTCTAAAGCACGAACAAGAGCACATAGTTCTTTGTCATACGTGGATTAACTAAGAATAGGCCCACTCAATTTCTCGCTAAAGTAAGCAACGGGTTTACCTTGCACCAAAATGCCACTGATGTCAATTCCACTAGCATCACATTCAAGTTCAAAAGTCTTATGAAAAGCATAAAGTTACAACAATGGTGTGTGAGTAAGCTTGTCCTTCAAAATAGCAAAGGACACCTATGGTTCCTTTCCCCAATGTAATGCTACACCTTTCTTTGTCAATTCATTCAGTGGGGCTACAATGGTGCGAAATCCTTCACAAAATGGCAGTTAAATCCTGCAAGACAACGAAAGCTCCGCACTTGTCTCATCGTTGTGAGCATTTGCCAGTTCTATATGGACTCCACCTTTTGGTGTCATGTATCTCAATTTCCTGCGAGGTCACAACATAGCCAAGAAGCTCACTTGATACAACGAATGCATGCATGCATGGGGATATTTGGTTGCATGCATATGTTTGAAACTGTGTAACAAAACCTATTCTCCCTTCAGTCCAATCATGAGAAGACATAGGAACGAAGCGATCATGAGCCATAGAAACCAAATCAAATGGGGCTAACAAAGCAGGCTATCGTGGCCATGGAAACGACGCAACCTCCTACCTTTAGGGCTTCCCAAACGCTCAATGTTGGCGTGCTGCTACAGCATCTATGTTCGCACCAGAGCTTCAAGTCACAACAACTTGTGGCCTCGCATATCGTCGGAGGCTCTTGCACACAGGGGCGAAGCCCAGTTATTGGGTGTGGGAGCCCAGGCACCCCGACAGTTCCAAAATAAAAGAGGATCAAGGAATTTTGGCCCTATAGCATAGGCACCCTCATGGCCCAAGACCCCTGCAGCCATAAGCCCACGTCGCAGTCTTTGCTTCCAGGCTCCTGCCTCCATTCAAAGCCGCGACGCCGCCCGCCTACTTTCATAGCGAATCGCGCGACTCGCTAGGACGCTTAGATGAAGCCGGCCGCCGCCCACGCTCTGTGCTCAGCTACTTGCCTGCTCCGCTCTTGCTGTCGCTGGCCGCCGGTGGACGCTCGCCTATTCCTATCTACCATCCCGACTAATCCCTGTCTACCCATCGTCGCCATTGGCTGCTAGCCTGCTGCTGCCGATAACGGTCTATCTTGCCTGATGACCGCCCAGTCCAGGTGAGTATTTTTGTGTTCATCATGCTCAACTTGTTTTATTTTATATATGAATTATGAACTGCATTTTGATTATGAACAAATTATCTGATATATGAATAAAGTTTTTTGCCTAGCTGGTCGTAGTCGATCGCTTAAACACCAAGACATGCTCACAAGAAGAAACATACATGTCCACGACGACGACCATTGCGTTCTGTGTGAACCAGGAGAAGATGAAACCATTGACCATCTCTTTTTCACATGTCCGTTTGAAATACAATGCTGGGCAAGGATTAATTTCAGTTGGGACCAATCCTAAATCTCCATGACCGTTTCACTCAAGCAAGGCAAGCACACGGGCTGGCTTTCTTCACCGAAGCTTCCATGATCGTTGCATGGGAGCTCTGAAAACTTCGCAATGATAAGATTTTCGATCTTCGTGACCCTTGTCAAGCTAGATGGTTTTGTAATTTCAAGAATCAATGTAATCTTCAGTCACTTAGATTCAAGCCTGACCTTAAGTCAGACTTTTGCTTCTGGTTAGATGCCTTTAGTTAATTCCCTATGTAAGTCTCTGCAACCCCTTTTTAAACAACTAGTAGCTGGGCGCGCGCCTCCGCGTGCTCGTGCAGGAACAATCTCTAAGAAAGTATTAAAATAACATAGTAGTATGTGTCAATGGTTTCAGAGACTTCAGTAGTGTTGAAACTGAACTGAATGTACTATACAGTGACTCACATGTTCCAAATGGCATGGAAGTAGCAAGCATCGTAGCAGAAAAAAAACACTATAGTCTCGAAACAGGTGTTGGTGGAGTCTGTTTAGTGATAAAAAAGAAGAAGGAAACACTTTAAAGCCTGTTTCAAAGTCTGCATTTCACAATTAATACAGGCAACATAATTGGTCTTCAATGATCTAGGGCAACAAGAAGCAGGAAGCCGAATCAGGTTGGCATGACAGCCATTTAAACTTGGTCCATGATAAATTGTGAATGGGCTTCTCCCTAAAACATCTAAAACCACGAATTAAAAATATAAGCACTGATTTGTTTGGAGTAACGTGTCCTTGCCAATTAAAGTGCAAGTACAGTGCAAGATTTTTAGAGGCTTTCCAAGTGGAAAACACCATCTATGACCCTCTCCCATGGTTTTACACCTGAGATTGATAACTTGGTCTGGAGTTGCTGCAGCACACTTGTAGAAGGCACTGGGTCTTGTCTCTTGGTGAGGCAATGAATGTTCATAACACTGCATTGGTAGGCCATAAGTTAGTTATACCAATATGATCAAATGATATTAGTACCTACAAACATCACTCCATAGTGAGGAAATGAACCTGGAAATTTAGAAATCTTGAACTGATGAGATCACATCACAAGGCTGCAAGGGAAGAGAAAACGACATTCAGATCAGCTTCGTATACCACTCTACGTTGGAGTTAATTAGTATTTTGAGCAGATATTCCATATGATAAATAGAGAATGTGCACATAATTTTTAATTACACATGTGAAATCTAAGGAGTTTGATAACTTCATTTGGAGTTGTAATAGCGGTCTATGAAAGCTTAAGGTAACCAAAACAGAGTAAAGGAACACCTACTTCATAATGGGAAAGAGCTCATTGTTTTGTATGAACCCGTCAGGGATATTTTAAATGATCCACACATGGCCAACGAATGTACTCTCATAGTAGGCATAACAAAGGTTGAAACTTAGTGAAAGCTAGAATAGCAGAAATGTGAACCTATAATTACTTTTCACATGGCCAAAATACCTGAATGAAAGATGAGGAACGGCTGCATTCTCATAGTAGGCATAACGAAGACTGCAACATAGAGCAAGCTAGGATAGCCAAATGTTAATCTACATTGCTTTTCAGACAGCCAAAGTACAACAGCTACTACCAATTTGAGCAGTTGAGGCAGCTACTACAATTTTGGTAAAACAAAAGTGAGCATAGGGAAGAGGGCTACACATCAGTTACATTATTATGCATAGGGAAACGGGGCATTACAAGAAGTCAAAAATTTACTCCGCTACATCAAAGCAGACCTAGAGACCTGGTTCGACTGGAGCAGCCAAAGTGATGCTGATTGGTAGCTATCCACCTAAAGAACTTGTGTTGAAGGGCCTGAATAGCTGCTGCCCTCTAGGTTTTTCTTTGAATAACGGTCCATGCAATGGCGAGTTCTTTTTCAGCATGACAATCTGCTTAAATATTGACTATGTTTTAATAGTAGGCAGTCTGTGGTTTCATTAAAAAAAAGAGATTTAAAATAGTTTCATCATCTCGATTGACTTGTTCTATTAAAGAAATAAACCGATGATTGATAAAATAGTTATCGGTATGAAATATCATATGCACACATGCCATAATTTGTATGTCTAGGTAGCAGAAAAGACAAAAGCAAGGAATCTTTATTAGGAGCATCATTTTTGCATTAGTCTCACAGAACAACTTAACCATGGGAACTTAACTGTAATAGGAGGCCAACAACTGGAAGGAAATCTAGTAATACGTAGTGGACAATGCAGTTAGCCTAGAAAAAGCCTGCATATATTATTACCTTATTATGAACTTATGTATATTAAGCAAGCACACAATATTTGAGGTGTTGTTGAAGAGCACCTACATATCTCAGGATATAACCAGAAAATGTGACGCTCCCATCATATCTCACTGTGGAGCGCAGCCTTCACAGGGAAAAAAAGCACAGGTAGTGAAATTGACCCCTTAGACAGAACGCAAAGAAGTACAAAAGGTAGGGCATTGAGACTATGGTGAAATTGGCACCAATTAATACAAAAACAGCCTACAGAACCATACATGAAAAGAAGTGATTGTAGCTGAAAATAATCGTAATATGGGTGCTGAAATCCTGATTAACAAACCATGTAAGAACGAAATTAATGCTCCTCAAATTATTACCTTCTGTAGGCAGTCTTAAATTTGAAGCTGAAATAGTAGGATTGATCACATACAAACGGAAATGACCCTGACTTAGCAATAGATAAGATACAGTTACATGGTTGAGAGCATAAAAGAACTTCAATATTGTGATGAGCATGTAAACTCCATCCCTTTGCTGCAATGAAAATTAGACACGAGGAAAAAAACTACCTGCATTCCTTCATGAGTGAACTGCAGAAACAAAAGGAACCATGTTGCCTTCTCTGCATAACAAACCTTAGTTAACTAATAGATAATTAGCAAAGCACAATTAGATTCGTAGGAATAAAACTATGGAAAAGGTGCCATACTTTTGGGTGGCCAAATGTGAAGGCAGTTGCAGCTATGACAATTCAATTAAAACTCGTATGATGGCAGTTCCTTCTTTAATTAGACTCTAGGTACGCCTGCAACATGTGAGTGCAAGAGGGGCAATAGTTGTCACCAATATATTAAAATAGCAGAAATTGCTAATATACCAGCAGTGTGCAAGTAATGATTCACCAATATATTAAAATAGCAGAAATTGCTAATATACTAGCAGTGTGGAAGTAATGATTCAGAATGTAGGTTGCATTATTTCTAAATCTTCATGAAACTGAAGACACAGACAGAGCCTAGCTGCTAGTTGTGTGGGCAAGCATCTGTAGAGGCACTTGACAGTGATGAAGCAATGGTGTTCCTAAAACAATAATGATGAAGTGGTGCACCCATTTTATTTTGTACTAAAAAAAAAAAAAAAAGGTAAGATTCTAAAGAGCTATTTTTTTTGCTGCCTAACTACCTGTGAACATTATTCAGTAACTTACATGTTCAATTGAATTGACAGAGTCTTCTCTGAATTGATAAGCATGAACCTAACATAAAAAAGAATGCTAATGTCCACATGTTGTGGTAAGGCAAGAAGTTTTTTTTTAAAATTAGAAGGCAAGATGGTTTTGTTCTTCATGCTACGTACACAGGAGGAACATCCTGTCCACACACATGAAAACAACCACATAAATTAAGTAGGACATCTCAGTTGTGCTGTGAAGACTCCAGCTATGCTAACTTGAGTGGTAGGCATACTAAACAACTTTAAAATGAATGAAATATGATTTTTTTTTTAACATGAACCTGCAGCCCTATTGCCTAACAAGCAAAGTATGGACTAACAATCTATTGCCTAACAAGCAAAGTATTGCAGTTTTTAGGAATCCAACATGTGTAGGTCATTATTATTATTATTTTTTTTTGCAAATAGTATGTGGCATGCTGGGGGAAAATATTTGTAATCCTAGTTTTTCGTAGCCTGTTCCGATCAATGGAAGGTACCACACCGGCAGGCACAAAAGATTAAAAAAGGTAAACAGTGTTCCAATGTGCATTGTTGCCTATACAGAGCAGTTCATAATTAAAGGGCGACAAAAATACCTTGGTTCAGTGAGGCTCAAAATCAATATATGTTGGAAAGTTATATCTGGAAAAGAAAACAAGGGTAAATGAGTATACAAAAAGTGAAGGTCATTTGGAACAAAATAGAAAAATTAAGAGGCACCTTGTGAACAAAGACAGGCTGATGCTTCATGTTTTTTTTAGTAGCAAAGTAACTATGCAGACAACAGACACTGAACTTTAATATATAATTTTGTAAAGGTACCATAATCTGTCCATCTCAGTTACAGAATTGAAATAAAATGTGTGTTGCTCACCTTTTGCAATTGGTCTTAGTGTGTAAACTTCCAATTCGGTATTTACCATCCGCAACTGTCACTCTGGATTTTTTTTCAAAAAAGAACCAAGTATAGATTACAGAGGCACAAAAAAATTGGATATGTAAATATGGTAGCCCAGAAACGCATTCAAAGTAGTAGTGTTTGAGTATCAATCTGATTAGCATAGAAATGCACAAGCCATTAAGCATAACAAAGGAAAACTAAACTAAACTTTGTCAGAGTAACTTGATACAAAAAAAAAAAAAAAAACTCAGAATAGCATTGTGCTGCATACACTCTGGAAATTTTTTCAAAAAAGAACCAAGTATAAATTACAGAGGCACAAAAAATTGGATATATAAATATGGTAGCACAGAAACGCATTCAAAGTAGTAGTGTTTGAGTATCAATCTGATTAGCATAGAAATGCACAAGCCATAAGCATAACGAAGGAAAACTAAACTGAACTTTGTCAGAGTAACTTGATACAAAAAACTCAGAATAGCACTGTGCTCCATATAATAGAAACATAGACTGGATTTGGATATATGCGAACCGCATCAGCCAGATTGATTTCCATTTCAGCAATGCAGTGTCAAAGCTCTGCATGAATGGTCACTAATAGGTCCACTATAAAGCATTGCCGTTCCAATTTAAAGTACAAAACACAATAACTTGCTTTTGTATCAACCCATTACATTTTTCAGTATTAACTGCCAGGAAACCGACTTTTTTAAAAGTCTTCGTTAATTTAGATCATGAGTCCCACCATATAAATAAATTAATTCCACAATCATATATATATGCCTATATGCCTGAAAGAAACAATTGGGTCCATGATGAAACAAATAAGTATCTAAACACAAATTATACCTCAGCAAGGATGACATAATAGAATTTGCAGCAACTTACAGCACACTAATGTTAGTCCAACAGAAGAAGGTAGCTTTGTCTTGCTACACCTGTTCATCTAATCTCAACTACAATATAATATCTGCAAGTAATATCAATAATGAACCATTACCAGCTTATTAGTTCTTTGATGGCTGGTAATTACCGGTATCTTGCTGCAGCAATAGAGGGGGGGCGGCGGTGGGTGGCCGAGATCCCTATAGTGAGGAAAGGGAGCTTAGGGAACGGGAGGGAGAAGGGGAGAGATCAGCTGCACGTAGGAGCTTAGGGTTTGGCCCATACCTAGGGTTTTATGGGACTGGAGGAGCGCACAAGCCCCAATAGGAGAGGAGGCATTGAGGAGCCATCGCTGAGTATAGGGTGCAGGGCGGGGGCTTCCGAGGCCCCATCACCGGAGCCGCCACCTCTTGCCCGCCGCCGCCGCCTCTTGCCTCTGCCTCTGCCACCACCGCTCGATCCGTCGAGCCTCGGGAGGGAAGGGGAGAGAGGGAGAGGAGAGAGGAGGCGGAGGTGCAGGACCTAGAGGAGGACCGGCAGCCGCGCGGCGCGCCGTGCATGACCGACACCGGCCCGTGTCGCCTCTTTCGCGTCAAGAAGATGGAGAGACCGATGGAGAGAGGGAGGGGAGAAAAGGAGTTGGGATGAGAATCGGGAGACAGCTATATATTTGGTGATCCGGATTTTGAGCGGAAGCTGGAGAAGCTAGAAAATTCACCGCGATAGATGAGAAGCTGTAAGAAGCGGATTCGAAGCGCGGCTGACCAGGAACGTTCTAGGCCACAAGATCGAGATCGGACGGTGGATGCATTTTTTAGGGGCGGCGTGGATGGGGCTTTTGGCCGAGGAGCCATCGGTTATTAGATTTATGTAAGTTTGATGATACTATGGGGATCTCCCCATAGTCATAGTCTTTGCCATAAAAAAAACTTAGTAATGAGGCTGTTGTTTGTTGTTTCATGACCATGGAAGGAAAGAAGCGTAAATACGAGTTCTAAGAGGTAACACAGATGCAATGTATCTACTTCCAACGGATAATTCTTTTTTGCTAAATTATTGACCTATTTGTTCTATTTTCTTTAGGTTGGATCATATATTTTGCTATGAGATATCTTTTATTCATCGTTTTGGAATTATTTCAATCACTACACCAGAACGATCAATGTCGCTTAAATTTTTATAGACAGTGAGTGTATTGACCTTTCTCCCTACTAGTTTACTAATATTTTGATAAAATTCATGCACATTGCCGTTACTCGAAGTTCAATTTTGATGTTAAAAATTCAGTGTTAGGTATAATATTTGTTTGAACATCACATAGGTCACTATAGTTTTGATGAAGTTGGGCACCCCTATCTATTTGCTCTAGCTTCATCCTTTGCTTGCAAAAGAGCCAGTAGCCTTGGCTTACATAAAGATGAAGCAGACAAATCAGAGGAGCGTTGTGACCATGAAGCAATAGTTGTTGGGACCACTACCGAGAGAAAGACACATCAAAACGAATTTCAAGATAAAGGTAGAGGGACCACGTACAAACACACAAAAAGAAGATGGAGTATGCCTCGATTGGAGAAGTTTTAGTTTCAGTGGTAGCTCCCCGTGTGGAGCAAAGAACTTCTTCCCGAGGCTAATGAGGTTGTCTGTCTACATTGCTCTTGCTCTTAGAGCATGGCTAATAATGGAGCCTAGTGCTTGGTTGTAGTTATACATAATTAGTCTTCTATTTGTCTCTGAGAAATTTATTTAGTAGTATTGGTTTCCCTTCTCTTTTCTATTCCTCCTTACATTCATATCTATTGGATCCATTAATATCTATGCATCTGTGTCTAGCTAGGTGCTAGAACAAGAACCAAACTCTCTTCTCTCTCATCTCTTCTCCCGCCACATCATCAAAATTGCCGACTAGCTTGGATATAAGCTCCTTATTGTACATGTTGACAGCCTTGAGAAAAAAAAAGCATGTCGTGTCGTGCATTGTTGGCGGTAGAGTCCAACATGTTTAGATGCTAGACAGTAGTACTACACTACTAGTATTTTTTGATTAAAAGCACCTATATTACTAGATAAGAAAAACGTACAAGACGTGAACGGACACAAACACATACGATGAGGATACTAAGACAGCTATTCCCACCATTTTGCACAAAGGTCCCTAACAAAAAATACAAATTACAACAAAGCCCCTAAGGCTTGTGCATTCCGTTCACGCTAGCAAACTCCTCAAAAGCGCCGCCGCTGATCCAATGTCGGCCGCCACCATTGTGGGAGATGCCAACAAGCCCGAATCCGAGAAGCCCCGTCGCAAGCATGTTATGAAGCGAGCCGCATAAGACACCCAACAAGAGTGGGATGAAGAAGACTATGGAAAGACATCGGTAGGGGACACACCCCGACTCCTCCAATCTTGGATTGATTCTTGCCCGACGACAAACGCCACATGAAGGTCGAGGACAATCCACGCTCGGCCGACCTCAAAACTCATAGCTACCGGTAGCCTTGACGATGTGCATTAACGGCATCACCACCTCCACGAGGCGGCGAACCGCCGGTAGGTGTGGACTCACACACATTGGGTTCACCCCGGGAACCCCACCTCCACCGGCATCGCCGTCGTCGGCGTCGGAGCGAACCACCAACGGAGCGGGGCGCACTAGAGAGGACTTATTCCATGATTTCGTCGACGCCATCACCTCGCCAACGAGATCCCGGCACACTATCCTAGAGAAAGGAAACCATAACCTAGGACCTATACCACCGATCAACAAGGAGATGACGGTCCTCGCCACCTCCCGACGACCCGAGAGGCCATCTAGAGATGGAGGGGACCACCATCTACACCGGGCGGTGACCACAACACCCTTTTTCACCTCCTGTCTCAATTGTAGCACAGCGGGTTTGGAGGAAGGGTTTTTGACCACTTGGAGCACAAGGTTACTACACTACTAGTAGCTGTTGATGAATGATGGCCTCTGTTTGAGCTTTGGTGTTGCCTTCTCCCGGCTGGTCTCCAAGTCGACAATAGATTAGTTTGCATTGACGCTTTTTGCCCGTGCAACATGGCAGCTGAGCTTACCTTGTAGTCCCTCATATTTGTAAAGAAAGTCGTTTTTAGACAAGGTTTGGGTCGGACATTGGGAATATAAACCATCAATAACTTTTAAGTTATTGAGTTTGTAAATTTGAAAATTATAAGAATAGAGTTGTCTTAAAAAATACTTTCATAAAAGTATACATATATCACATTTATATAAATATTTTTATAATAATAAGAGGTCAAAGTTATGTTTTGGAGATCGTGTCACCGTCCTAAACGACGTCTTTTACTAGTACGGAGGGAGTACGATCGATCATTTGACTTTAGTAAAGCTGGCATGCGTAAATGCATATGTATCAAGTAAGTAAGATACCAGTTCTAGTCATCTAGTAAAAAAAATGTGCATATACTAAATCGAATGCGTTTCAAAGTAGGCCAATGGCCCTGTTTAGTTGCTCCAACTCTCTCTCCAAAATTCACTATTTACCTATCACATCAAATCTTTTGTCTCATGCAAGGAGCAATAAATGTAGGTAATAAAAAAAACTAATTACATAATTTTGATGTACACGGCGAGAGGCGGTTCTTTTGAGTCTAGTTATGTCATGGTAGGATAATATTTACCACAAACAAACGCGTCTTCTGATGCCTTTTGATTCGAACGGTGTTTTTCAACCAACTAAACACGAGCCAATGTCTAGTCAATTAAGTACCACTACCGCCCACCTTCGACCACACGTCTAGCACACCGCTGCAGCTTTGGGACGCCATCCGTCTAGAGGGGAGAGAGGACTGCATACGGGCCATCTCCGCCATTTGATATCAGCTTTATATCCTTTGTCGCGCAATTGTTTCCTAGTTAGTTAAAAGCTCGAAAGCTCCACTGTTGAAGCGGTGATTTGTGTCGTGGGTGAGGTTTGTAATTCGTTTGGATTTCTCCCATTGCTCTTAACGAAGGACGAGCTTAGCTCGCTTCCGAAAAAAAGTATTTACCGGATACCAACAAAAAGTCAATAATTAAAGCTAATGTAAAATTTGTGTAGGTCCCGTTTATATATATACTCAATGGAGTAACTATTAATTTTATGAACATCAGTTTAGAGATATATTGCATAATTGCTTGCAATTTACAAAGAGGGAATCGAGAATAAACACAAAGCGTCTAGAACAATTAGGCAGTTAGAAAGAATAATTTCCAAAAAAAAAAAAAAAAAAAGGAAGATCATTATTACATTGGTAAGATATGTCTGATCTGAAGAATGCTCCGAAGATATTAACACAGTTTTATACGGTCAGCACTTTTTAATATTTGGAACTGAAGACTGGATACTGAACATTGGTAAAATAAAACTGACAGAAAATTCACCGTAACTAACAAAATTCGATTGAGAGTTCTTCAATTGTGGATACCATGTGACCACTGCATGTGCTGCACGCGTGGTTTAAATGTCCAACTGCCGGTAGACAAGTGTCCAGACTCATCTTTGGTACTTGCAGTTGCAGTAGTACTGCCCAACAACAACCGGTAATAAATGCTAACCACCTTGCTCAGCAACCCGTGGAGTGAGATGGCGACCTCAACCTCTAGGCTCGTACGTACAAAACCAATTTCAACGAAACATTACCAATTTGAAGATCAGGACCCAAGATCTGAAGAGGCGAGGCCACAGCACCAAGAATTGCATCATTCCAGCAAACAAACAGGCAATGCAATTTGATGCATACAAATAAAGGAAAACGGGCAACGATATAGAGATATACAAGCATAAATAAACTGGATGGATCAGAGACGAGTTGTCAATTTTGAATCCAAAATCAAACTGTGGCAGCACTATCGCACACAATCATGAATTCTGGATCCAACTGGGGACGCCGTTTATTCCTGCATCATCATCCACTACCATTACACATACACAGCGGAGGAAACCTCAATCAACTCACAGAGTCACCGCCGGATCTCGCGGCGACGCGGCCAGATCGAGCAGCCCACACATGGCCGCCGGCGCCAGAAGCTAAGCAGATCAGTTGGCGGCGGCGGCGGCCGTCTCCTCCTCGGCCGCAGGCTTGAGCTGGAAGGCGGTGATGGGGAAGGCGCGGCCGAGCCCCGCGGGGGTGCGGAACACGATCTTGGTGCCGGAGGGGCTGACGACGATCTCGGAGATGGTGACCCAGATGAGGAGCTCCTTGCTCTTGACCCCGGCGAGGCTGTGCATCCGGCCGGGCTCCACGAACGCCGTCACCTCCTTGTCGTACCACACCTGCTTGCCGATGGAGTCGAAGGTGTGGGTCACGCCGGCGGACTGGCGGAGCCACACGAACCCCGTGGAGCGGTTGTAGCCCACCTCGTCGAGGGTGGGCAGCGGGAGGAGACCGTCGGGGAGGCCCAGCTCCACCATGAACTCGCGGGACTTGCGCTCGCACACCTCGTGCCCGGAGTGCACCTCCGCGCCCGACCGGTGGTCCTCGATCAGCTGCGACGACATCGCCTTCTTGCTTCTTCTTCTTCCTCTCCCTTCGCTCGCCTGATTCTGATTGGGCTCACCGAGAATATTGGGGAAGCTGGAGCAGGCTGTGGTGGCGTGTTTTAAGCGGAAGGGGAAGAGGGGACTGCCGTATCAACTGGGCAACGTGTTGGAGACGGGATCACGGGATAGGCTAATCATCAGCACTACTAGATCTGATTGCTTTGGATGGGCGAAAATTACGACGGTCCAGTTTAGCAACAAGGACAGTCCACCCGTTCCAAAACATATACTGACTTTGAACCTGAACAAATCTCGTCTAGATGCAAAACTAAAATTGCATTTTTTTTTAAAAAATGGAGTGAGTACCTTGTCCTCAAAACCTTACAATTATAGTTTCGATATTAATCAAACTAAATTTAGATTAAGTTTATAAGAAAAGAAATTAATATCGTATTACAATATATATTTTATGAAGATTCTAACAATACTTACTTGTTGTCAAAAAAAAAAAAAACAATACTTACTCACTCCTCCGTCCCATTATGATTGACGTTTTTGACTTTTGAGTACGAGTTTGACCATTCATTTTATTCAAACTATTTTAGCAAATCATAAAATAAATAAATTATAAACAAATTTTCTCGAATGATAAAATAAGTTATAAAAACTAAATAATATTTATATAGAATTTTTTGAATAAGACGAATGGTTAGATAAAATGGCGTGAAGTCCAAAAACGACAATCTCAATGGGATGGAAGGAGTACTTGATTCCGCATCCCTACCGCTGACCCCCTCCCTCCTCTTTTGTGCGAGAGTCTTGGCAACAAGGATTGAAAATCATTCTTCATTCAATCTACTCTCTCCGTCCCAAAATAAAAATATTTCTTTTACTTTTACAAATTGTGTATGACCGTTTGTCTTATTTAACTTTCTTCTACCAATATTATCACTTTTGTCATGGCTTACTACATCACTAACGATATTTAATAACATTTAATTTGTTTTATAATTTAAATAAAATTTTTGAATAAGACGAGTGGTCAAATAGTTTCTAAAAAGTCAAAGAATTGTGTTTATTTTGGGACGGAGGGAGTAGTAGTACTCTCTCCATCCAGAAAAATATGCAATTCTAGCATAATATCATGATTTAGTACCTCAATTTTATTTAATTATAAATAAAAAATATCAATATTAATGATATTAAATAAATATCATTAGATTCATTGTGAAATGTGTTTTTATAATATATTAACTTGAAATCATAAATGTCAAAATCAAATAAGTTACTTTTTGGCGACACGCAACCCGCATTTTTTTTACGTTTTCTTGGACAGACGGAGCAATAGTTAGGGTTTATACCTAAAAAGTTTTTGGATTGCATCATCTTTATGAATTGCTAACTAAATCATGTTTGTTATAGGAATTTCCATGCAAATGTCTATCTAGGCATCCAACATGGCATTTTTTTTCACATCGTTTATATTCATTGTAAGATTGATGTTGATTGTTGGAGATGGTCATGTTTTTTGTTTCCATGTTTGTGTAACAGCTTATAGAATTTGGTTCTCACGATAGTTGAGAAGTTGTCAGAACTTTGTACAAGGCGGTCAACGAGGCGGTCAAAGCTCTTTAAATGTTTTATAGCCACTCCAAAAGCTTGAAAAGTTAGGTGGCAAATGGTTATGACTGGCTATATATGGCAAGTGAAATTTCATGGATAACATGCTTGCTATTTTACAAAATTATATAGCATATATGTTGGAGTTTAGTTTTTCCTTAAAAATGCATAAATAGCCTACCTCACAAGGATAGCATATCTGTTGGAGTTGCTGTTAGATGCTTCAAGGAAAGTTGTCATGGTTTTTGGATCTTGTGGTGTTTCTAAGGGTTTATTGTAGTTGTAGATGATTGGAGCGTGAAGCTCCGATGGTGGTGATTGGTGTCATAATTTTTTGATATATGAGCACTCGGCTAAGGGCAATTATTGAAGGCCCTAGATTTGCTATAGAGTGTTTTTGTTATTGTACAGGGACATGCATATAAACAGAGATGTATTGTTCCCTCTATTAAGAAACCATTTTTGGTAATGCTTATTTGATGTCATAAATATTGAGAGTTTCACATGTAAATTTAGTCAAACTCTGGATAATATATTAGAATTGCATTTTTTTTCAAGATGGAGTGGTAGGATATATACTAGATTTGTATTCATTTTCTAATGAAATTAGCGGTAGTCATTTTTCCATAGCGAGTCTTTGTTCACAGACAAGGCCAATAGTGTCGTCAGATTTAGGAATGTCAGTTGAATCAAATTTGTTGACCCTTGACTTCTTTGTTTGTACTTCTTTATTGACTTCTCTATTTGGTCCTTTTAAGAAGAACAATTGCATTTCTATCATAAAGAAACACTTTAATTCAGTTCCTTAGATTTCTGTTAGCAGAAGAATAATAATGGGTTAGTACTTGATAATACCTAGTTTTACATATATGCTTCGGATGTTGTAGGGTTTATCATTGAGCCACCCCTTACAAATCGATTTTTGGAGCGGTTGGATATTGAGCCACCCTACAAATTGATTTCCTGATTCAGTTATTTTTAGTTCTAGGAGGCCACCACCAGCCAACAACCCGACCACTCCGCCAAAGCCACAAGACGGCTTTTTTTGCAAACTTCACGGACGTCGGGGTTTAAACCCATGACCTCACCCTCACAGGTACCCCCATCAACCACTACAGAAAACACTCACTTGTGTCTATATTTCATTTGGTTCCCCATAAATTATACTAAACTGAGTGTAAATTGATTGTTTGAAGCCCTAAACGAATGCAAATGAAAACTTTTCATCTACTAAGTTTTATTACTTTTCAAGATATACAATTTTCATTTAGGTAGTTTCTCCATCCGAGGTCGTTTATGAAATTTGAATTTTAAAACTTCAAACATAGTTCTGCATGATAAGATGATTTCAAATAAAAAACTGTCAATTAAAAAGTTTCATAACTTCTTAAGATCTATAATTTTTATTTAGGTTGTTTCTACATCTGAGGTTCTTTGAAAAATCAAATTTTGGATTTTGGAAACACAAACGTAGTTTTGTATGACAATATGATTTCAAATCAAAAACTTGTCAACTACACGTTTCATAACTTCTCAAGATCTTCAATTTTGTTTTCATTATTTCTCCATTAAAGATCGTTTAAAAAAAATAATTTCAGATTTTAGAAATTCAAACACGCTTTTTGCATGACAAGATTATTTCAAATTAAAAATGTGTTAACTACATAGTTTCATAATTCTCGAGATCTACAATTTCTTATTTTGATCATTTGTTCATCCGACATAGTGGTAGTAATATTGTTCACAAATCTTAGATATGTCTCTTGTAGTTTATAAAACTACAAGAGAGATATGCAAATTTTGTGAGCGGTGTTAATATCACTTTGTCATTTTAAAAAATGTCCAAAACAAAAAATTGTACATCTTGATGAGTTCAACAACTTTTATGTTCATGTCTTCTTCATCGAAACCATTTGATGTTTTTAAAATGTTGTTTGAATTTGTCATTTTTAAATTCAAATTTTGAAATGTTAACAAGAAATGAGAAGCACAAAATAATAACAAGAAGAGCACAATAGCTTGATAGACTATGATTTTTAGGGGCTAAATCACATTTAGAGTTAGTATGAGAAGACTAGTTATAAGTTTTAACCATAGATTAAAAAGGGAAATCATAGTTCTATGACAATTAAAAATTAATTCTAGAACATCATTTTGAAGCATCAAATGAATTCAAATGGAAAAGTTATAAACAACAAAGATGCATAGGGGCGGCTGAAAACACCAATCACACTATAAATATGGTTTGTAGGGGCGACTTGTTTGAGACACGTTAAGTTCACATAGAAATTATGTCGCCATTCTGCGGAGCAGGACTGCGAGAGCAAAGGTGCAGGGAGGCGTGGAGAGGTGATCATGACCATGTCAAAAAACTAACAAAAAGTCGCAAGCCCTCCCCCCCACCCCCAACCCCCCCACCCCAAAAATAAAACTAAACCCCTGTTTAGTTAAGTAGTCCCAAGACTTTTGTTTAAGTCTTAGGGACTTTAAGGAAAAAACTCTCAAAGACGAGTTTCTAGGGACTTTAAGTAAAAAGTTCTTCTATTTGGTTTCATAGGGACCAAAAAAAGTAGTCCCAACTCCAAAAGTCTCTCTAAACAGATAGCGTATGAGAAGAAGCTTCTTGTTGGAACATTTTTTTATGATGAAATTCTTGTTGGAACATCAATCACCTTTTGTTTTATGAAAAAAAAAAACGCAAAAACCAGTGGAATCTGCCATGCCAGGTGCATTTTTTTTTAGATAAAACGTTACCTGTATTACTTGACAAGGAAAACATAACATAGACAAATACAGATGCATTACAAGATACAAAGATGGATGATCTGACAAAAAGCATAGAAGCCCCTAGAGAAAATAAAAAGATAACAAGGTCCCTGGCCACCGTGCAATCCAACGCATCGGCATCGGAGGACTCCACCGCCGGCCATCACCGGGCGCCGAGATCACCCGAAGCCACCCGGATCTGGAAAAGCCCCATCGCTAAACAGCTTTGAAGTGAGCCGCAATAGACGCCCACCACCGAGGCGGGTTGAAACCATCGTTGAAGGAATATCGGCCGGGATGCACCCCGAGCTCCTCGACCATAGATCGGCTCGCCGCCGGCGGTCGCCGTGGGAAGCTTCGAGCTCGATCCGCTGCCACTCCCCCCACAGCACCCTTCACCATCGCTGCATCCTTGATATAAAGCAACACCGGCCGCCGCCGCCTCGGGACGACAAGGCACCCGGCCGTAGCGGACTCTCAGACAGGTCCCGGCAAAGCCGGATTCCACCTCCACGCACTCGTCGTCGGCACAGGAGTAGAACGCCGCCGAGATGGGGAAGAGCACGGAAGGACCTTATTCCATGGAGATGCCGCTGCCACCGCCGCAACGCCACCTCCTGGACACCGACCCTAACACAGGGCGGAGCCACGTTGGATGTTGTGGGTGCCCGTGGCACCCATAAAAACTTGAAAGTCCACTATTAGAAATAAATTTTCATCATGGTTGTTGATCAAATTTTCAAACGTATAAGAGAAAGGCACCCCCCCTCCCGTTAGCTCTGGCCGCCCTTTGCCCTAACAGACGCAGGCACCATCCCCACCCACCGGCAGAGAGCCGCAGTCCACCCCACCTCCGAAGGCCATGATGACCACCGGAGCCGAGGGGGGGAACAGCAGCCCCGCCGGTGAGAGGGCACACTACCGAAATCGCCTCCGATTCGCTCCTCCGCCGTGTAGCGAAGGGGAAAGACGGTTCGGGAATCTATGACTTTTATGCCAGGTGCGTTGGGTGCAAGTGGAACGCATTTATAATTGCCGCTGGTACCGTAGCAACCGCTTCCTGCTTTGATGTGTGCAACAGGGACCACGATCATGGATCATCCGAGCTGGTGGTGCACGACAACGCACTTCTAACCCCTGCTCGTCATGTGACCGAATGGGATGTGACTGGTCGGATCTGAATCTGGTCATGCCTTGTTTTGTTCTTTTTTCTTACAACAAACATCATTATATTAGCAGCAAAGCAGTCTGCGTAAAAAAGAAAGAAAGCTGCGAGTAGTCCAGAAAAGGACGTTGGTTTTATTCAGCATAGAGCATAGATGGGAGTTGGGAAATCACAAGCAGCCGAAGCAGAGAACACCATCTATGGTATTCATGGACCTGTTGATCTTGAATAGAGTACCTTGTTTTGAAAGCTTGCTGAACGTTTGTGTGAATTGTTTGAGCATCCAGTCCGGTGGGTGTCTCCTGTGCTGTAATCTGATGAAGTTCTAGTTGGTGAAATGTTTTGGGTTGGGCTACTGTAGCACTTTTCGTTTGTATTTGGTAATTAGTGTCCAATCATGAACTAACTAGGCTTAAAAAAAAGATTAGATCTCGTCTTTTCGGTCAAACCAAGCGATTAGTTTTTTTTATTGGAAAAAGTCTACTTAACCCCCTGAACTATTAGGGTCAGTCTAACCATCACCCTGAACTACAAAACCGTGTAAACAGCACATTAAAGTTTCGAAAACCGTGCAAAACACCCCCTGGGGTGGTTTCGCATGGCTGTTTTGCCTATCTGGCATCCAGGCTGGAGTGGGGTGGACACGTTGGCGCTTGGGTGGTCTGCCGACTGGTCTTAGACGATGGGGTCCGCATGTGTAGGATCGATGGAAGCCTAGAGGGGGGTGAATAGGCTTATCCCCTAAAATCGACTGTTAAAACTTTAGCGCCTTGTCGGTCTGAGAGACGCTGCACTGCCGCGTATATAGGGTGCACCGCCCGCTGTAAAGTCGACCAGCGAGACAGAGAGAGACAAAACCGAGGCTGAACGGCCGCCGAAGGCTGGCACGGCGCGGCAACCGCCGCGTCCCCTGAGCGGCACCGCCGCGGGTCACCCGACAGGTGACTCCAAAGTGAATCGAGAGATGTAAACTTAAATCTCGTGATTCACACTTGTTCCCGCACACAAAATACTTCACAGAAACTAGCCAAATATGACAAAAACCCCGCAACAAAGTAGATCGGGTCGAAGCCCTATCTCACGAGACAAAATATGCAAGAATGCAAAGAACACGAGTGACACAAGGATTTGACCCGTGGGTTCGTCGCGCCACACGGGGTGGGTTACGTCCACGTTGTTGAGGTTGCCACACAAGGCTTAGCTTGCCCACCGGCTTGCTTTTCTCTCGTTCACAAGTCTAGGGAGTTAACCCTAGAGATGTGGGGTAATGTATTGCTGTTTGTGTGAGGTTACAAACCTCCCAAGGCTGCCACACGAAGGGAGCAAGCTCAAGGGCGACGCCTAGCCGTCTAGGAGCAAGCTCCAAGAGTAAAGAACCCTAGGGTTCCGGCCAAACGTGAACCAAATGCTCTTTTGAGTGGGGGAAGTAATAGATCCGGTCTCCAATCGAAGTTTGCAGCTGATTCCCTCAAAAATCCCTGGTGGGAAGTGAGAGATTGAGTGGGGAGCTCAAGGTGCTTCAATGGAGGTGAGAGAGAGCAAAAAGGTGTCTCCCGGGGTGCACGTCGAGAGGAAGAAGAGTGAGCGGTGACCGTTGTGGGAGGGGTAGAATAGGTATTTATACCCCACAGTCCCAACGGTCGGGTTTAAGTGTGGCACCCCAAGACCGACACGCGGCACTGCCAAGACCAATCTGCGCCTGGCATTGCCCAGCCCGCCCGACGACAAAAGGTGAGATTCAAGTTGAATTGCTGGCTGGTCAGGCTTGGAGTGATGATTTGTGTCTGGATTTGAGATTTAGAGCACTTGGTCCACAGGTACCCGAGAATCCTAGGATCCCTCTTAGTAGTATGGCATTTCCTAAACTCAAGATTCAAAATATGAAATAATTTAAACGCCTTGATCCGGAAACACCGCCATCTAGCTTATTTGGTGCCTTTGGACCTGTACATCAACTCCACATTTTATTCCCTGCATGTCATCTTCGTAAATCTCATTAGTCCCCTAATTCGGTGGTCATCAACGCCAAAACCCACATAGAGCTTGATTGCACTTACAATCTCCCCCTTTTTGGTGATTGATGACAACCAAATTAGAGCTTACATAAGATGTAAAGTCAAACTTAGATTTCGAAGACCAAGGATGTAGGAACCTCCCCTAAATATGTGAATGAGTTTTGAATTCTTATTATTGACATAAAAGGTCAATTTCACATATTTAGGTGTAGTGAGGCCTCCCCCTAAATGTGTGAGTGAGATTTGAATTCTCATTTTGACATAAAAGTCAAGTCACACATTTAGAAAGAGTGCAAGGCCTCCCCCTACATCCATGGTTGCTGTGGGGTGCTCAACAGGGTGTCATAAAATATATCCGAGATGCGTATGACAACACGAACTTGATCAGAGCACAAGGGGTTGTCATGTCTCAAGATGATGTGTGCACCGCCGCCGCAGCGTATCGAAACGTGCATCGGACAACAAAAGCAACCACAAAGATATATGATAAGATATATAAACTAAACATGCAGCAGATTATATAAAACAGAGTTTAGACATCTAACGACCAAATCCGAAAATAACAAGTTATAGGTGGCATTATTACATAAAATAGAGTTTCTCTCAAACTCACACCTAACAAGCTACTCTCAAAAGATCTAAACACCGAAGATCAGCTGCTGCATCATCCTCCTCGAACATCCGGGGCGTCGAAAAAAATTTGACCCCCTCTCATTTCTTCTAATTTTCTCCCCCTTTGGCGTCAAGCACCAAAAAGATCATAGAAAAGAGAAGAAACAGAGCGGAGTCACTCCTCACTAGTGTCCTCGCGACTGGAAGCGGTGTCCTCATCCTCCTCGAAATAACAAAGACTAGTCCGCGCCGGAGCGACGAGTAGAGCGACGAGCTGGAATCTGCTGAGAGAATGAGCCAAGCGGTCGGAGAGGTCCTGGTCTGAGCTGCTGGTAGCTGACAACTCTGGGAGATCATACTGAGGTGGTCTAGGGATAGAAGGAGGAACTGAGAGTCCTTGCTTCTCCCTCACACTCTTGAAAGCCTGCCTCACCTCCCTGCGCATCTCATAGGTCTGTTGAGAAGCATATGCGCAATGCCCAAAGATGGCCTTGATCCATTTCTTCACCTTGGATCGAGAACCACTGTGCCTCCTGGGTCTAGAGCTAGATGGCTGCTCCAAATCCTCTCTACCAACTGAAGTGCCTCCTGCAGTGGATCTGCCACTAGTCTTCCCTCCTTCCAAACCATGGGTCTTCTCAATGTTGTAGGCTGTGTGGAAACAGTCCTTAGGATATATCTTCCCTGAGACCCTCTCAATCATGAACATAAGGTAGGGAGCATATGGCAGGTTCCTCCTAGCATCATCCATGGCATTTGCCAGCTGCCTCCAAATGAACTTTCCAACATTGAAAGTCTCATCATTCCTGAAGTGAGCAAGAAGGTTTCTGGCATACCCATTGATGTCTGAGGCTGCCCCATCCTTGGGATCAATGGTGCACCTGCAAAGGTTGTTCATCACATAGAAGAAGTCCTTCAGACCCTTCCTCTTGCCATCAGCAGCACTTGGCTTTGCCCAGCAGTCTTTGATCACCTTGATGTCAACAGGATCAATCTCATGAATGTCTCAGAACCTGCCTCGTGATCGACCCCAAAACCTAGAATCGACGTAAGGTGACAAAGTCAATCATGTAGTGTCTCCTGTCAGTCATCCAGTGGATAGTGTCAGCTTGCTTGTCCCAATGGTAAGTGGCATGAAACTGACTCAGAATCTCCTCATTCCAATCATGCTTGAAAGACATGATGTCTGTCAGCTCAAACCTGTCATAAGCCTCAATAGCCTCATTGAAGGCATCCTCCTCCTTCTCTGCCATTCTCTCAAAATCAATGTAATGCATTGTGGTGATCTTGCTCTTGGAAGAGTGGAAGAGGACAGTCAAGTAGAAGTTAGAATGAAAGGCTGCCCAAAACCTCTCATCAATGCCCTCAGTCTGCTCATCATTGTAGACATTGTAAGCTCTGGCATCTGCTACCTCCCTCTGCTTCCTGAGGTAGATCACAACCGGGATGGGTGGATCATTTGCGGGCTGCCATCTCAAAGACCCCCTCCACCGGCACCATGTAGCCGATGTCATAGATGGATAGGTGCTCAGGAGTGCCTTGGTCACCATCGAGGCACAATGGTGTACCCATATTGCCGCTTCTTTGCTCCTCGGTGAGTCCAAATGACCCACTGCTGCTGCCACCTGCCCTGTTCAGGTTCTTTTACGCCTCTGCCTCTCTTCTCCACAACCTTGACCCTCATCTTCCTTTTGCCATGGGGATCACCTCCAGGGTCCATCTATGCAAGATATAGAGTTTGATCAGAAACTATCAAGGATAGGAAGTAAGATGACCAAATCTATGCAGTAGAAAGGTTAGAAAAATAAACTTTGATGATTTTGAGGAAGCCGTCTAGGATCGGAACTCACCACGCAAGACCTTTGCCGCGCGGAGGCACGGTACCGCGCCGTGCTAGCATGGCACCGCCGTGTGAAGCACGGGGCACCGCCGCTCCCCTTGCTCAACAAATCGTCAAAATTCATTTTAATAAATTTTCTAATGCATCTACTTAGCACAGTCACTTAGCTATCACAATTTAAGACACAAATTCACGCTTGGTGCAAAATGTCCATGGATTTTGACAAGATGAGTATGAACTTAAAAGAAATTTCTTCAATGTTTGGAGTCAATCGATTTCACAATTCAATAAAGTAAGTGATTTGAGGGATATTTGTCAAGTTGGAAGCGACTAAGAACAAGTCAAGTTCTATTTGGGGCGGCATTGCCGCGCCCTCCCCCTAAATCACCTAAGTCATGGAAGTATGAAATTGATTGATTCCAATCATCAAAACTACTTCCCTAGAGTTCACACAATACTTAGACACGAAATCCATGAGAGATTGTTGCACATTGCATAGATCGGGCAAAACTCTATGGCTAGGGTTAGGTTTACCTTCGTTGATTGAGGAGAGAAGAGAAGAAACTGCCGGAGGAGAGGGAGCAGGGCCGGCCGGGGACGAGCAAGATGGCCTTGCAGGGAGGCGACGCCTTTGCACCGGCCGCGGCGCGGGGCCCGGAGCGGCGGGTGTCTTGGCGGCGGCGACGGGCGGCGCAGCCTCTCCTTTGCGCGAGACGAGAGCGTCTTGTGGGAGGAGTCGGGTGAGGAGAGAATGAGGGAAACCGGACGGGCGGGGTAGAAAAGGAAAGAAGAAAAACTTTTGGCCCCATACCGGTTCGGACCTCGACCGACACGAAACCTAAGTGCGCGCATCGCCGCACGAAGGCGCGCAATCGCTTGCAGTGTGGACGCGGCATCGCCGCCGCTCGGTCCGTTTGTTCATATATATTGCCACTTCTGACTTATTTCTCCTAAAATTTGATCACAAAGACACCAAAATTCATTGCCGAGACAAATCATCGGTACAAAGCTATGGCATTGAATTTCGGATTAGAATTTGAAACCCTTTTGAAACACAATATGAAAGTTTTCACAAACTTTTCCTATGTCGAACTAGTGTTTCAAACAAACTGCATGTGTGCTGGAATTCAAATCAAGTTACGAGAATCGAGAATGTTTAGCTCACTACGCAAAGCACAAAACCTTGACTCATCGAGAGGCTTGGTGAAGATATCGGCTAGTTGCTTTTCGGTGCTCACATGGCGAATTGCGATATCTCCTTTGAGTTCGTGGTCTCTCAAGAAGTGATGACGGATGTCTATGTGTTTTGTTCTAGAGTGTGCTACCGGGTTATTCGCGAGTTTGATGGCACTCTCGTTGTCACAAAGAAGAGGTATCTTTGTGAAATGACATCCGTAATCCTTTAAGGTCTGCTTCATCCAAAGTAGTTGAGCCGCGGATGCACCCGCCGCAACATACTCGCCTCAGCGGTGGAAAGGGCTACACAATTTTGCTTCTTAGAGCTCCAAGACACTAAGGACCGTCCAAGGAATTGACATGTCCCCGACGTGCTTTTTCTATCTACTTTGCAACCGGCATAGTCGAAATCAATAGCCAAGTAGATTGAACTTGAAACCCTTAGGATACCACAAGCCAAGGTTAGGAGTGAGTACTAAATATCTCAAGATTCTCTTAACAGCCACATTGTGACATTCCTTTGGATTGGCTTGAAAACGAGCACACATACACACACTAAGCATTATGTCTGGCCTAGATGCACAAAGATAAAGCAGAGATCCAATCATGGAGCGATATACCTTCATGTCCATGGCTGGACCCTCCTCATCAAGATCAAGATGTCCATTGCTTGGCATTAGAGTTTTGATTGGCTTTACCTTAGCCATATCAAACTTCTTTAGCATGTCATGGGTGTACTTGGTTTGACAAATGAATGTCCCTTCCTCCATTTGCTTGACTTGGAACCCGAGGAAGTACTTTAGCTCACCCATCATGGACATCTCAAATCTCTTGGTCATTGTCCTACTAAATTGCTCAACATACATATTGTTAGTGCTACCAAATATTATGTCATCGACATATATTTGGCATACAAAGATATCATTGCTAACTTTATGAGTGAAGAGAGTAGGATCAGCTTTGCCTATTTCAAAGCCTTGTTTGAGCAAGAATTCCTTAAGGCATTCATACCATGCTCTAGGTGCTTGCTTAAGCCCATAGAGCGTCTTTCGGAGCTTGTAGACGTGGTTGGGAAACTTGGGGTCTTCAAAACCGGTGGTGCTCAACATACACCTCTTCTTGTAAAGGACCATTGAGGAATGCACTCTTGACATCCATTTGGTATAGCTTGAAGTCATGATGGGCAGCGAAGGCTAGAAGAATGCGAATTGCTTCTAGTCTTGCCACCACCGCATAGGTCTCATCAAAGTCCAAGCCCTCTACTTGAGTGAAGCCTTAAGCAACCAATCTTGCCTTGTTTCTTGTCACCAACCCATCTTCATCTTGCTTGTTGCGGAAGACCCACTTGGTACCAATGATGTTCGTCTTGGGTCTTTCCACTAAGTCCCATACTTCATTTCTTTTGAAGTTGTTGAGCTCTTCTTGCATGGCCAACACCCAATCGGGATCCTTGAGAGCATCTTCTACTTTCTCAAGGTTCCAAAGACGAGACAAACGAGAAATGTTGGCGAGGCAGCTAAATGTGATCGAGTGGTAACTCCCTTTCGAAGACTCCCAAGGATGTTATCAACGGGATGATCCCGTTGAATTGTTTGTCGTAGTCGTGGGTGATCAACGCCTACGCATGTTCTTCTTGATCTTCATCATATTCATCATCGGCTTCTAGAATTGGAGCGAGATCAAGTGGTTGAACAGGTGATGCGGGTGGATCGATCGGGCCGCGAGGTAGGTGGCGCGGCACCGCCGCGCGATGGTGCGGCACCTTGCCGCGCCGGACACAGCCGGCAGAGTGCGTTACACTTGGTCATCGAAATGCGTCGGCGAATCTTGTGCGGCAACAACCGGTGGATCCCCCTCTTCATTAGCTTGATCTTCTTGAGGCCTTATGTCACCGATAGCCAATTGCTTGATTGCCTCACAAGGTGGATCCTCCTTTCCTACAACACTTTGATCAACTTGCTCTACTTGAGAGCCATTAGATTCATCGAATGTCACATCTATAGTGATTTCAACCCCTACCGGTGGTTTGGTTGAAAACACGATAGGCATGCTCATTTGACCCGTAACCAAGAAGAAAACCTTCATCAATTTTAGGTGCAAACTTAGAGGTTCGGGGCCTTTTGTTCAGAATGAAACACTTGCACCCAAACACCCTAAAGTATGACACCTTAGGCTTGTTACCGGTTAAGAGCTCATATGAAGTCTTCTTGAGTTTCTTGTGTAAGTAGAGGCGCGTTGATGGCATGACAAGCGGTGTTGATGGCTTCACACCAAAAGATGTCCAAGTCTTGTACTCATCAAGCATTGTCCTTGCCATCTCTATGAGTGTACGGTTCTTCCTCTCTACTACACCATTTTGTTGAGGGGTGTATGCAGTTGAAAACTCATGCTTGATGCCCTCTTCATCAAGAAACTCTTTAACTTGGGTGTTCTTGAATTCGGTGCCATTGTCACTTCTTACTTTCTTGACAAGTAGCCCAAATTCTCTTTGTGCCCTCTTGATAAAGGTTTTCACCTTTTCTTGTACCTGACACTTATCAAAGACAAAGAAAACCCAAGTGAAGCGGGAGTAATCATCACACTACAAGAAATGTGACATTTTATGACAAAAATCCTTGTGACGATAGCAAATATCGTCATATATTGTAACATACTATGACGATAAAACTAGTGTCGCCATAAATTCATGAGCCGTTCAACTATTTATGACGATTGTGTTTTTTGGTCACATAAAGATGCCGAGGCGTCATCACAAAAATATCCGCCATGAGCAGCCAATCGACGTTTATGTTTTGTGACAATATGAAGTGTTTTTTGTGACTGTTTTCGGCATCACCGGTTGTTAATTCTAACATGACGGTCCCCAATGTCATTATTTGAAACCGCCAGCCCGAAGAGTCATTGAGCAGCCTTGGGCCAACCAAAGCAGCACACCAAGCAAAGGCGCGGCCCACAAGCAACACAAGTCGAACCGGGCCCCAGCCCCACGCAAGCACGACCAGGCCAAGCGGGTCAGTAGCGCAGGACCAAGCGGCGGCAACTATCTCGCACTTTGGGCCAAAGCGAGCGGCAAAGAAAGAAAGCGATAAGTCGACGGCCGGTCCATTTAAAATTGAAACACAACGAAGCCACGTACTCCCTCCAAATCGTCGAGCGAGGCGCTAGCAAAAGCTAGCTAAGTTGTGTGCGTGAGCATGAGTGTGTATATATACACATACACGTATATATATATATATATATGTTGCATGCATTTCCTTTTTCTTCCTTTTTTTTTCTTCAAACATTCTTCTAAGATCTTGATCCAAATATTTTTGCTATGTCATCTAAAAAATATGTAAATCCTTAGGACCATATTTGTATAGTTGTCACGTGTTCTTGATGAAGGACCGATTTCTCTTTTTTTTCTCAGATTAAAACTTGTAACTAGTCGTTCTCCCTCATATGAACTCCAAATGAGGTGATTCTTTTTCCTAAAATTTTCTAAAATCATGCTGCATCATGTTATGGTGTTGGATTCAGTCACCTCTTCATGCGCTAAAATTTGAGCAATTCAAGTTTTTTGAATTCAAACTTTGACTTGGTCAAAACTTCGATCAAAACGAGAACATGAAATGAACTCGGTTTGAAAAACTTTTGAACACGAAAGTTTCATAAATCATCAAGACCAACAAAGTTTATGTAGGTCAAATTTTCATTTGAGGAAGTGGCAATAACATGTAGTTCAAATATAGCAAGTCTCTCACATAGTTCCTGAAACTATGTAAGAGACTTGTTATATTTGAACTACATAACTACTAACTTTATCGAAATGGCTTGAGATTTTTTAAGCAGTCATTTATAAGCAAAATATGGTCTCACACAAGAACTTACATTTTTTAGGACAATTATTTTTATTATTATTATTTTTTCCGTGATGGTTGACACAAAATTTGGTGAATTATGCATTGAAAACACTAGAAATATGCGGCGACCTCCACATGTATTTGTTTCCTAAGGCATAAGAGACCTTGTGGCAAAGTTTGGCCATTCATTCGGATCTTTTTTTCGGTGGGCCCGGTTCAACGTATATTACGGTGAAGTCGCGTGGAAAATCAAATAAACTAAAAAAAAAGTACCAAATGAATTCGAAAAATCTCAAACTTGGTGGTTTTAGCTTCACAAAGGCATTTGGAAGCCCGAGGAAAAAGTTTGAGAGCATTACAATACTTGGAGCCTTTCATCGAACCATGTCTATGCACTAGGGTTCTTAGGGATTATGCGGTCCAAGTATGGTATTGGTCTCAAACTTTTTTCGTGCTTCCAAATGCCTTTTGTGAAGCAAACCACCAAGTTTGAGATTTTTCAAATCGCTTGATACTTTTTTTCGCTTTAATTGAATTTCCGCGCGACTTTGACGGTGATTATGCGTTGAACTAGGTCCACCCCCTAAAAAAGATCCTAATGGCGCCAAACTTTGCCACAAGGCCTTTTATGCCCAAGGAAACAAATATATGTGGAGGTCGCCGCATAGTTCTAGTGTTTTCAATGTATAATTAACCAAATTTTGTCTCACCCAAAGATAGAAAAAATAATAATAATAAAAATAATTGTCCTGAAAATGTAAGTTCTTGTGTGGGACCATATTTTGCCTATAAATGACCTGTCAAAATCTCAAGCCATTTCGACAAAGTTGAATGCTATATAGTTCAAATATTACAAGTCTCTCCCATAGTTTCGTGAACTATATGAGAGACTTGTTATGTTTGAAACTACATGTTATTACCACTTCCTCAAATGGAAATTTGACCTACATAAACTTTGTTGGTCTCGACGAAGTTATGAAACTCTCGTGTTCAAAATATTTTCAACCGAGTTCATTTCGTGTTCCGCTTGACTGAAGTTTTGACTGAAATCAAAGTTTGAATTCAAAAACTTGAATTGCTCAAATTTTGGCGCATGAAGAGGTGATCAATCCAACACCATAACGTGATAGTATGATTTTTTTAGAAAATTTTAGGAAAAGAATCATATTGAGTTCGTATGAGGGAGAATGACTAGTTACAAGTTTTAATCCGAGGAAAAAAAGAAATCGCTTCATCATCATGAACATGTGATGAACAAGAACGATTTTTCTTTTTAATCTCTAGTCAAAACTTGTAACTAGTCTTTCTCTCTCATACGAACTCCGAATTTGATGATTTTTTTTCCTAAACTTTTCTAAAATCATACCCTAACAATTTATGGTGTTGATACAAGGATTATTTCAAATCATTTATAGCTTCAAAAAATTGTCTTAATCAATAAGAAAGAAAAATTAATAAATAATAAACAATGACAAATGTTGAGGTAAACCGTTTTTGGCCAACTTAAGGCCCAAGGCCCAATAATCTTATCTTCATCTCCACCGTTGGATAGATCGACGACGGTGGGGATGAAAACCGCTCAAACCCTACATCCCGCCACGGCTGTTCTTCCTCTCCCGCCCGCTGTTCCAAAAATGAAAAAAATGCGGGTCTCCCAAATGGTGCCCTCGGCGCCGTTCCGCTGCCCTCGGCCCGCTCGCCCTCCTCGAAAACCAAATTGTCTCCCCAAATCCCAAATCACCCGAAACGGGGAGAAATGGCGGCGGGCGGGCGCCCGACCGGGCGATCCTCCTCCGCATCCGCCTCTCCTCACCCCGCCGCCGCCCTCACGGCCGCGGGGGACAACGTCCTCCCACCCACACGCGTAGGTGCGGTGGCTGGCGCGACCATGTCCTCGCTCAACGCGCACCTCACCCAGCGAGGAATGTCGCCCAGCGCGTCCTCGGCGTCCACAAGAACCACCCCAAGGTCGACCTCGCCAAGGTAACCACCAAACCCCTCTCACATCTCGATGGCGTCGATGTCGAGCGAGGCCTGGCCCCACGAATCGTATTAACCCTAGGTTGTGGCGGCGGCGATGGCTTGGCGGTGACCCGAGGCGCACTTCGAGAAGGATGCGGGGCTCGGCGGCTGGACACCGTCGAGGTGGTCATGGCCATCGAGGAGGAGTTCAAGCTTGAGATCCCGACATGGAGGCCGACAAGATGGACTCGCTCCCGGTGCCGCAATTGCGTCGACGCCGACGCTCCCACCACAAGATCCGGCTGCTACGTGGCTGGCCGGCGTGGAGTCCCCCTCCGCGGCGGCTGCTCATCCCCACCATCGGCAAGCACCTTCCGTGGCCACCCAAGTTGCCGGGGCCCCAAGAAGCGGGGCAAGTAGGAGATCCGGAGACGCCCGTTGCTTTTTTTTTTTGCTTGCGGCCGCTTTCTTTGCTTGCCTCATCTCACCTCGTTCTAGTTTCTTTATAGGATGCAGCAACTAATTTGCTTATCCTAAGGTGCGAGCTACACCAAGGTTTGGTGAAGACAAGGTGAAACACTTGCATAGATCCACGGCTTGGAGGAGGGCACCCACCAAAGGTCGCCAGCAATTGTTACACTTTCGGTTTGGTTCGCACACTATTCGGTGTCTACAAGCTATTATTAGTAGCAATTGTTAATTAGCACAAGAACAGGAACTGATTTAGTTGGCAACTATACATGTTATCTTCACACTGAATCATTTGGAGTGAACCTTCAGTTAACTCTGAAAAAAATCTGAGTTTTTGAAATAGACTTCATCATGTCTATCCTAGTTGGGTTAAATTAGTTCGGATCAAGTGCTTTTGATTTTGGCCAATTTACTAGTTGTCTAATAGTTAGGAAGGCTCACGGTTACGTGATAGAGTGGCGGCGGCCTTTGTGGAGGGTGCCCGGATGCGGTTGTGCCCGGATGCCCCGCACATCCGCTTTAAAGTATCACAAGTGTTCAGGCTGAATTGATAGAAAAATCAATGTCCAGTCCGGGGGTCCAAAACATTAAACAAGAATTTTTACCGCGTACACAATTAGCAACCCGACAGTATATTTGCTCCCCATCTCTATGTGTTAGAGTTACCACCAGTCTGCAATATCGGAATACATGCATTCAGCTAAGAACTGTAAGTAACATGAGCTCTAGATCATAAACTACCCCTAAACCAAGAACTCACCACCTACTGTCTTGGAGTGAGATGATAGTAGAACAATTTTGTAGCTTCTTTTAGTATAGACCACATCGATTCTTGCACATTCTTGTGTATCAATGTAGTAAGTAATAATGTTTTATCTCTTTCTCGTGTCTTTGTAGCATAAGAGGAGGCTACTACATAATATCAAGGTAAGCCAGCTCCTCTCTCTTTGTGTCGCTAACAATGCAGCAAGCAAATTAAATGGTGAAGGATGGGAACTAGCCCAACTTTTGTTTGACTGATGAAATATTAAGATACTAGTGCTAGTCCTTTGGCTCATCAATCAATCTATAGTTGTTCAAATGAAATTTGTTGATATGCAAACTGTACTTGATGTGCGGAATAGACAAAAGGATGGCTTATTAGCTGCCTCAATCCATAGCTTATTTGATGATTAAATAGTGATTTGTATATGTATTGGTGACCATTTTAAAACCACGTGTGGCTTCACATTTGGACTAACCTCGCATATATATACATAATGCAAAAAAGAAATAAAACGGAATATATATATATATAGCTATGTGCTATGTTCATTTCTTTTAACTTGTGCAGAGAAAAGGCATATATTTTCTATGTTATTACAGCCTAATATTGCTAAACAATTGGTTGCATCACATTATTAACCATGCATTATTTGCTTTCTCGGTGAAATTAGTTGAGACTTTTGGATTGACTCACTATTATTACAGCCTAATATTGCTAAACCGTGTTGTAGACTTACTTCGCAAGCTATGCGGCACCAACAGTTTCTCAACAAGGATAAACTTAAACTATGTGAACTGTAAACTGAACTAGTAGATTTAAGATACGATTTTTTTTTTGTTTACAACGATATCATTTTTTTTACATTTGATGTGTTCTACTAGTATTTATTAATTCAATTTTGTTTTGGCAAATCTCATATTTTTGCTTTGCCTCATGTATATGTTGTTATAAATAAGTTAGTATATCTCAAATTTGGTGCCTTGCGTGTTTCTTTTCTTTTTCTAATTATACCTTTGTTTCTTTTTGTTTTTTTGTTCGGTTAAAAGTTGCGGCAATAGGGAAGTGAGGGACATGGGAGCTACATGTTCTTGCAAGGTGCATGTGCTCCTACATTGTGATGAGAGACATGGGAGCTATTGTATTGCTTTGGATCTACATACTTAGTCTTGTTAGAAACTACATACATGAGCTTATTGGCATATATAAACCACCTACTTATGTTATGTATCTCGAACCTATTTGCACTATATAATATATTATATGATCTCGGTTCTATGTAAATGATGGTGTGATGTTAATGTTACATGATGGCTTAGATGCATGACTGAATGGATATATAATGTATGACGACCTTTTAACCATGGTTAACTACCTATACATGACAACCCTTTTGGGTCACAAAACACCATCCAAACGCCTTCCCTAAACACATAATATGACGCGTTGACTAACTAATGTATGACGTAAGTAGCCGTCATAAAAGATAACAATATGTGACAGAAGACGGTTGCGTCACAAAAGGCGCTGACTTTTTGTGACCAACTTACAAAAAACCGTCATGAGGTACATAATGTGACCCGGTCGATTTGTGACCACCTTATGACGATGGGTTTTTCGTCATAACGTAGTTTTATGACTAAATTCTTACCTTACATGACACTTTCGGCTTGTCATGAAAAGCCAAATTTCTTGCAAAGTGTCAACAATAACAAGTCCATATTTGTTACCCCGATGCTAAGGTAGGCCACCGGGTCCAAAGAGATCCATGTGTATCAACTCCAATGGTTGAGTAGTGGTCATCACACTCTTTGGTGGGTGAGGTGCACCTACTTGCTTTCCGGCTTGGCAAGGTCCACATATCCCGTCTTTGTCAAAATCAACATTTGTTAGTCCAATGATGTGGTTGTCTTTTCTCGGCTTTGGCCAAGTTCCTCATGCCAACATGTGCTGGTCGGCGATGCCATAACCAGCCCATGCTAGATTTTGCCATTAGACAGGTCTCAAGCTTAGCTCTACTTTTTGTTGAAATCAACTATGTAAAGCTTATTCTTAAGTTTGCTGTAAAGACAATAGAGGAATCCTTCCCGCGCGAAAAACTTCCACACCAACATCCGTAAAGAGATAATTGTAGCCTTTCTCACACAATTGTGAGACTCGACAACAAATTGTATCCCAACGAATCAACATGCAAGACATCCGAAATATCATGCTCATGAGTGATAGCAACTTTACCAAGACCGATCACGCTTCTTACATCATCATTTCCAAACCTTATGTTGTTCCCTCATCATTTGTTTGGGAATATGATGAAAACATACTCCTTTCTCCAGTCCATATGATTTGTACACCCATTTGTCAAACACCCAACTTGACCCACCGGAGGAGTATGCCTGCAAAACAAGTTTAGTTCACAAGTTTAGGTCCCCTAAGATTCTTGGGACCTTTTACCTTAGTCACAAGAACTTTGGGAACCCATATAGAGGTGTTGCAATAAAGTCTTCTCTCACTGCCCATGTACTTTGCAAACACCTCCCCCTTGCTGTTTGCCTTCACTTCAAAGCAAGGATTGGAGTCTAACTTGCTTGCTTTTGCCTTTGATTGATAGGAGTGGCCCTTAGGAACAGCCCAGACAAGATTTTCTGACTTCTGGACCTTCTTCATAGGCTTTTGGACCATCTTCTTGGGTCTATTCTGAGCTGAGGCAAAGTAGGTGACCTTCCATTTTCTTGGGGGCGCGGCAATGCGGCGCGTCCTCGCGGCACCAAGCGTGTAGCGAACAGAGCAGCTTCGGGTTGGCTTGTGTCCGGCGCTGCGGCAGGTCTCTCTGTACCTCTGTGCCTTTGCTCAAGAATTTGACACATTCAACTCCATTGATCGACTTTTAAGCCCATTGGTTTTGTTTCCATGCTTGTGTCCAAGTCCATCCTTGATTCTTGGATTTCTCCCATCAATGTAGTTGGGCTTCTTTGGAGCCTCAACCTTGTTGCTCACACCAGTGGCCTGACAGTTTCACTTTCCTTCTTTACCAAAGCAAAGTGAGCCTAGTGATCTCTTTCTCCATTGCTTTCATGTTGGCAAGGTTAGTGGCATAAGCATTCATATCAACATTATAGCATTTACCACAACCTTGACTAGTGGAGGGAGTAGAGGTATCCTTTGTGGCTGAGAAATGTGAGTTGCTCTCACTAAGAATGCTATGTTCAGTTTCAAGCTTTTTGTGCTTGTCTTGCAAGTCACAATATTTCCCATTTAGGGTGATCATAGCCTTCTTTGTAAGAGCATGGTTTCCTTGCTCATTAGCTAGGCTCTTTTGCAAGGAAGCCACCTCACTTCTTTTCGGCTACAAGAGCATCCTTGTTATCAACATAGAGCTTTTCAAGTCTATCAAGTTGACTATCTCTATTTGCTAACTCCGCTTGGGTACTCTCTAAATCCGCCATTAGTTGAGCAAGAAAGCCTCTAGTTTTGGGATCTAGGTTCCTGGTGAGTCTAACATATTCCTCATCATCACTAGATTCACTATCATCACTAGAGCTTTCACTAAGATCACTAGATTCATCACTAAGAGAAGGAGAAGGTTTGGGTTTGGATTTTACCTTCTCATGCTTGGCTATGAGACAAACATGAGTGGAGTCATTCTCTTCCTCATCCTCATCATCGGTCATGTTGTTGAAGAGCTTGGGTGTAGAGGTCTCTTGCATAGCAAATGTTGCAACATGAACTTCCTCTTCACTTGTCTCTTTTGTTGAGTCCCACTCATGGCCGATGTGAGCTTGACCCATGTTCCTTCCCTTTCTCTTGTAGTCTTGCTTCTTGTCTTTGCCATTGTCCTTCTTGTACTTGTTGTTCTTGTTCTCATAAGGACAATCGGCAACAAAGTGTTCAGTGCTGCCACAGTTGAAGCATGTCCTCTTTTTCTTGTTTGGGAACCTTCGTTTGCACCATCTTGTAGCCATTTGCTTTCATCCCCTTCCCATACTTCTTCATGAATAGGGCCATGTCATCGATCTTCTTGTAATCAGCCACATCATCTTCATCATCACTTGAGGAAGAGGTTGCATCAATGTTTTCTTGCATCTTCTTCATTTCTTTGTCTTGACTTGTAGATGCTTGCTTGCTGCCCTTAACCTTGTTGGAGGAGCTTGGCTTGCTTGTCTTGGTTGCCTTGAGAGCCATATCCTTGATCTTGACCCCTTCAAGCTTTGCTTGCAACTCTCCAAGCTTTCTTCTTTCATTTACCTCCTCTCTTTGCATGTCATATGTGAGCAGCCTACCAAGCACATCATTTGGAGTGAAGTGCTCAAACCTCTTCTTATCACGAATCAAGGTGACCACTATGTCATTTCTAGGTGTGTATGCCTCAAGCATAATCTTGACAACGGTGTGGTCATCTAGATCCTCATCTCCAAATCCTCTAATCTTGCCAACTAGCACCATCAACTGGTCAAACATTTCTTGGGCCCCTTCTCCCTCAAGGATCACAAACCGGTTGAGCTTGGCCTTCAACAAGTCAATCTTGGCTTTTCTTACTTTGTCTACAACCTCATGTGCAAGTACTAGAGTGTCCCAAATCTTCTTTGCTTCATTGACATTCATCACCCTATTGTACTCATTGCCTTCTAGAGCACTAAGGAGAATGCTTGTAGCTTGACCATTGATGTGGGCAGCTGCTAGCTCTTCATTTGTTGGTTCCTTGGGGTTCACCTGGCTGAAATCCACTTTGCACACAACCTCCCAAAGACCGGGGTGAAGGGCGCTAAGATAGGCTCTCATCAAGTGCTTCCACTTGGCATAGTTGGTCCCCATCGAAACGGGGCAACTTTCCCCGAGCGGGCACATTGATAAAAGACTTCTTATCGCGGTTAGTCAAATAAGAAGAGTAGTTAAAGGATATGGCGGCGAACTTGTTGTTGTTGACGCTGCACTCATCCTTCTTCTTTTCTTTCTTCTTCTTGTTTTTGTTGTAGGAGATATCATCATCTCCATCTTCGGAGCTACTTGATAGCTCACTTGACTCCGCTTCTTCTTCTTCTTGCCTTTGCTTTTCTCTTTGCTTTGCCCTTCTAGCGGCTCTTGCCTCATGAATCATCTTTCTTTGTTCTTTTCTTTGAAGCTTCTCGGCAAGTTTGACACTAGCTTGCTCTTCAAGCTTCTTCTTTTTCTCTTTCTTGCCGTCTTGTGTTTCGTCTTGCTAGTCTTGCGACTTTTCTCTCGGCGTCGGTAGCATCACCCTTGATGGTGCTCTCGCCGGTCGTACCGAGAGAAAGCTCACTTCCGCTGGCTTCCACCTCCTCCACGGAGGACGGTGGTCTTGCCTCCTTTGTTCGATCCCTCCTAACTGCCTCCATACTTCACGCGGTGAAGCCGTATCACGAAGTATCCTTGCTCGATACCACTTGTAGGATCCGATGGAAGCCTAGAGGGGTGAATAGGCTTACCCCCAAAAATCGACTGTTAAAACTTTAGCGCCTTGTCGGATCTGAGACGCACCTTTGCCCGCGTATAGGCGTGAGACTACCGCGTAAAGGCGACAGACAGAGACAGAGAGAGAGACAAACCGAGGGTGAACGGCCGCCGAGCCTGGCGGGCGCGGCACGCCGGCGTCCCTCGGCTGCACCGCCGCTGGTCACCCGACGGGTGACTCCAAGGTGAATCGAGAGATGTAAACTTAAATCTCGTGATTCACACTTGTTCCTACACAAAATACTTCACAGAAACTAGCCAAATATGACAAAAACCCCGCAACAAAGTAGATCGGGTCGGGCCCTATCTCGAGAAGACAAAATATGCAAGAATGTAAAGAACACGAGTGACACAAGGATTTGACCGTGGTTCGCGCGCCACACATGCCGGGTTACGTCCACGTTGTTGAGGTTGCCACACAAGGCTTAGCTTGCCCACCCGGCTTGCTTTTTTCCCTCGCTTCACAAGTCTAGGAGTTAACACTAGAGATGTGGGGTAATGTATTCTTTGTTTGTGTGAGGTTACAAACCTCCCAAGGCTGCCACACGAAGGGAGCAAGCTCAAGGGCGACGCCTAGCCGTCTAGGAGCAAGCTCCAAGAGTAAAGAACCCTAGGGTTCCGGCCAAACGTGAACCAAATGCTCTTTTGAGTGGGGAAGTAGTAGATCCGGTCTCCAATCGAAGTTTGCACCGATTCCCTCAAAAATCCCCTCGGTGGGAAGTGAGAGATTGAGTGGGGAGCTCAAGGTGCTTCAATGGAGGTGAGAGAGAGAGCAAGAGGTGTCTCCCCGCCGTTACGTCGAGGAAGAAGAAGAGTGAGCCCGGTGACCGTTGTGGGAGGGGTAGAATAGGTATTTATACCCCACGGTCCCAACGGTCGGGTTTAAGTGTGGCATTTGCCCGGCGTAGGGCGCGACACCGCCCAGACCAATCTTGTGCTGCATCGCCGCGTTGTGCCCGACAAAGAAAAGGTGAGATTCAAGTTGAATTGCCGGGCCGTCGGGCTTGGAGTGATGATTTGTGTCTGGATTTGAGATTTAGAGCACTTGGTCCACAGTGCCCGAGAATCCTAGGATCCCTCTTAGTAGTACGGCATTTCCTAAACTCAAGATTCAAAATATGAAATAATTTAAACGCCTTGATCCGGAAACACCGCTATCTAGCTTATTTGGTGCCTTTGGACACGTACATCAACTCCACATTTTATTCCTGCATGTCATCTTCGTAAATCTCATTAGTCCCCTAATTCGGTGGTCATCAACGCCAAAACCCACATAGAGCTTGATTGCACTTACAGACATGTCGGGTCCATCCCTTCTAATTGAAGCTTCGTCCTCCTCCCGTGTCTCATCCCCTCTGTTCCTCCTCCTTCACAGCGGCCAAGCTAGGGTTTAGAAATTCTTCCCGGCGGCGGCACGGAGACGGTGGCTGCCTTCGTCAAGGTCTCACGGAGCTCGGTCCGCCCTCTCCCAAGTCGTCATGGGAGCGTCGTCCGACCATAGCGGCGCGGAGCTCTGTTTACCGGCGCGCCATCGGACATCGGGGAAGAAGACTGGGCGCCACTTGTGCCATGCCCCAAATGCGGTCTGCAGAGGTCTTGGAGCTGAAATGTGGCCCCGAATCAAGGTGCTGGCTCCATTTTCTTCAAATGTCGGTTCCATGAGAGAGATGTAAGTCCTCGCTATTTCTTCTTTGTAGGGTTGGTGTTGTTGTCTTTGATCCCGGATTGTGCCTTATGTTGTGAACAAATTGGAAGTGCAGGGTGCCGGGAAGCTGCCCTTGGTTCTTGTTTCAAGACAAGTATGAGCGGTTTCTAGTTGCAAAGGGACTAATTGCCAGAGAGGGAGGCCATCAAGAACAACCTCCTTTGAATTCAGATTCACTTGGAGGACATCAGGGAGAAGCACATGATCTGGAGGCACTGAAGACTGGGATTGCTTTGGTTTAGATGCAAAGATGAAGAAGCTTGTAGGCCTAGGTCAAATTGGGTTAATGCATTTGTGTGATTCTTACCGTGGTTGTTGTTGTGGGTGTCATCGACATGATGTCAAGTAGTAGTAGGTGTTGTAATGAAAACCTGGTGCAATGAACTATGTTTGAATGAAATGGAATGTGTTTTGTTCATCAAAATCAGTTTGGCATATTGAATTGTGATGCATTGGTCTTCATTCAAAGAATAGAATTAGATGAAGCATGTATTGTCATGAAAGAAAAAATTGATGATTTTGGACAGCAACTTATCATCCAATTGCAAGGCATCCAGTAACATATCATCCAGCAACATTCCAACAAGAGTTGCATTTTCATTGTCACATTTGTGTCCACTACAGAAGCTTGTCATCACTTAGGAATATTACACGAAAAGAGGTTACACTACTTAAGTGGCGGTTTGTATGCCCAAAAGAGTGGCATTTGCTTGCCCATTGATCTTGCATGTCATTACTTATATTACCGGACAAAAGCATGGCGGTTTGTATGCCCAAAAAGAGTGGCATGTCCTATGTTATGCCTAAACATGTTAAGCCCGACTACTTGGTAATTGTTCCCAAAGAGGAGGTATGACAGTCCTCTTCCCCTTCCTCTAGGTTGCTATGCTCCAGGCTGTTGTCCTCTTCCCCTTGTTGCAGGTTGCTGTCCTCTTCCCCTTCTTGCATGGTGCCTTCCTCTTCCCCTTGTTGGATGGGGCTGGCTTGGTCCCAAATGAGTGGGAGGAGGCTGGCTGGGTCCAGATTGAGTTGGAGGGGTCCGGCTTGGTCCAAAGTTGAGATGGAGGGGGCTGGCTTGGTCCCAAATGAATTGAGGTTGCAGGACTTGGATCATGGTGGCTTCCTGCGGGCTATAGTGATAACATACAAATAAATTAAAAAAAAATCAGACCAAGATCATAGGTGCAACTAATTTTATACTGTCCATGGCTAGTTCTACTTCTCTTCTTGCTTGTAGCACCATCCGTAGCATCCTCTGCCATCCTCCCGTTCTTTGTCTTGGCCCTTTTGATGTGGGCATTAGCTTTGTTTCTAGCTTCGGATTTTTGGACACCTCCTTGCATTGTGGTCGGATTTTCCACATAATCGCACTTCATCTTGAGGCCTACCCTGTGAGCTTTTTTTTTCTTTGGGTTCTTCTCCTTCCTCCCTTCTTCTTTTCGGTCTTGGGCCTTCCAGTGCATTTTGACATAAGGCTGGTGCTTAGTCTAGGCATATCCGAAATTGGCGGTTCGGGGACCTTCAATTGGTTGGAGCACATGTTCATAAATCTTCATGTACTTGATGAATGGAGTAGCATGGAGCTATGTAATCATCCAATTTCTTTGAAGCTTTGTATATGCAACTAATGGCATGGCAGCAAGGGAGCCCTGACAGTTGCCAGTACCTACAGGTGCATGTTCTTTCCAAGAAGTTGACCACATACTTATTGTTCTCTTTCTCTTGCACTTCAAAACCATCGCACCCATTCCACGTAACCATGCAACACCTAGACCTCTCAATATTCAACTTAAGTTTCTGAAAATATTTGGACAAATAGTTCCTGTCCACTTCTCTGCCCTTGTTCTGCTCTCTTGAATTCTGACCATCAACTTCTTCCTTATGGCTTCATTCATTGAGATTACTGGATAGAATCTGGCATCCATAATGCTATTGTTGAAGCTCTCACACATATTGTTATCCACCAAGTCACAGTTTGATCCTAGTCTGAAAAAGGCCCTGCTCCAATGCTCTGGTGAAGCTGCCATCATATCTCTTGCTCCATCAGGTGTAACTTGTGCTAGCCAGGCTCTGTACAAATTGAATTGTACCCTACATGATGCCTTTGCACATCTCCACCATTTCTTTTATAACTTCTTGTCAGTATACTTTTTCCTCCAATTTGCATAAATGTGCCTGGCACACATTCTGTGCTCTGTATTGGGCACCAATTCATTCACAGCCTTGAGCAAGCCCTGCATAATAAGGTCAGTAGGTAGTTAGTTTGAGAATTTCAAATGTAACTTGTCAAAAAAATGTTTGAAGAAACTACACACCTTCTGTTGGTCTGATATGATCACCCAATGTTCACCACAATTGTTGATGTTCAGGTCCTTTTGAAGAAGCCCAAGAAACCAGTACCATGTGTCATAACACTCTATAGGCACAGCTGCCCATGCAATTGGATACATCTGGTTGTTGGCATCTCTACCAATTGCACACAGTAAGTTGCCATTGTTGGCTCCTTTGAACCAGCAACCATCTAATCCAATGACCTTCCTACATCCTGCTACAAACCCCTTCTTGAGAGCATCAAAACAAACATAGAACCTCTAAAAACTTTTCTTCTTCAATCTCTCGGATCTAAACAAACCACCACAAGTCAGTCTTTGCTGGATTGCTTCTCGGCAGCTCCATTTGATAGTCATACACTCGATTGTATTCTCCCTTCATAACATCTAATGCTTGTTGAAGCACTATTGCCTTTGCTCTCTTGCACTTAGAAATTGAGACATCTGCAAGTAAATCCCTCTCAACTCTGCTCTGGATGTGCATGGGTTTCCAAGTGGGGTTGTCCTTAATTTCATGGTAGTAATTCCTTAGCTATCAAACTAGAAGAAACTAATTTGTTGTCCCTCCTTGGTGCACAAGTATGCACATCCTCAAAAGTAACCACCTTAAACCATTCAGATCCGGTGGTCACGAACCATATATCATCCACTTACATCCTGGCCATGTACAAAAAGCCCTCACCTTTGTTCTCTCATCCTTGTCAAACCTAAGGTGTCTGTGTGTCTTCAATCCATATTTCACTAAAGCCTTCTTGAACTGCCTGCTATCTCTGAAGCACATACCAAGAGAGAAAACTGGCACTGAAGCCTTACTGTCATACCTGTTCTGTAGGCTTTTCCACCTCACACTCTCACCATCACTGTTCTCATCATAGGAATATTCATCACTTGAATCCATATGTGGACTGCCAGGTTCATCTAGGTTAGGAACCTCATCAAACAAATCTTCCATCCTGTATTCTGAAACTTGAGAAGAATGGATGCCAAGCTTCTTAGCTTTGCTCTTCCTCTTAACCTCATAAGCATACTTTCTCATTTCTATTGCTTCTTCATCCTCTGCAGAGCTATCCTCACCATCTGGAGGCTGCACATAATCTGAATCTGATTCATCATCTTCAGAGCTATCATCAGAACAAACCTTTTTCCCTTTATCTTCATCTGATTCAGATTCTGAACTGTCATTAGTGGCACTGTCCTTAGTTGGCTTTGAAGGAGATTTGTAGAATGCCATATATGATCTCATATCCTTGTCTTCATAGCTAGACTTGTCAGGGCTCCTTGGTGTTGCTGCTTGTGCTTCAAGATCTGCTGCATTTTCTTCATCACCTGCAGCATCATGACCTGCCCAGATTTCCTGGTCATCTGCAATCAACTCCACACCAACCTCCTCAACATATATATCAACCTTTGAATGTTGCACCCCACCAGTACTGTGATGCTCCACCATTAACTGACATGACTGATCATCTACTAACATTACCGGGCCATCCTTCATTTGCAATTCCATTCCAAGCTTCAACAAAACAACCTCGGAGAGCGGACTCGGTGGCAAAGTGATCATTCGGATGGCCCTTGATCTCAAAATACGACGGCTTGTCCATTTCAATCTCAGACTCAGCAACATCTCCCCCCACATAGGTGACATAACCAGATTCGAAAGTGTAAAATTTTCCACCGAAGTGAAACCGTATCTCAAGCACATTATCATCCATCCTGAAATCAAGAAACAAGGAACCCTAACCATCGGACTACCTAAACCACTATCAAATGACCAACCCTAACCCCATAACACCTGTGAAGTCGGTACTAACCAAACAAGATATGGACATCAATTCAACCTAAAATCACATCTGCTGCGAAAACGCGTAAATTTGGTACGAAATTACCAAACGGTACCACGAAAACCCGGTACCCCAACTACGGTCGAAACCACAAAATGAACCACGGATCGAGCGAGGGGAGAGCCACGGCGGAGACGCACTTTTGTTACTTTCGATGGCCAGGCGGATCACTCCTACTGCGCCGCCCGATCATCACCGCTACGCCGGACTCACCGGAGAGGGGCGGGGTTTCCGATAGGGAGGACGGCCGGAGAAGAAGACAGAGTCGAGCGGAGAGAAGCCAAAGAGACGGGGGGCGGAGAAATATTTGGGGGTTGTGTTGACAGGTGGGGACAGGCGGTCGGGGGCGGGTTGCTCATCCCGGTCGGCATCCTTTCAACCAGCCCAAGCGCCAACGTGGCGAAACCACTCCGTGCCGGGATGCGGATAGGCAAAACAGCCATGCGAAACCACCCCAGGGGGTGTTTTGCACCGTTCTCCAAACTTTAATGTCTTTGTTTACACGGTTTTGTAGTTCGGGGTGATGGTTAGACCGACCATAATAGTTCGGGGGGTTAAGTAGACTTTTTCCTTTTTTATTTATCTAAATTTAATGCTTCAAAAATACGATAAGATATTCGATTGGACATGGAACTGTAGCACTTTTTGGGTTACTGTTGTACCAACTGAACACCCCGCAGAACCCCGGTGGGCTACAGTCCACAGTCACCGCCACCTTGCCGACGAGCCGTGCCTGCCGCCTAGTAGTCGTCTGGGACTCTGGGAGTAGTGAAATAATTTGTTCTGCAGAAAATATAGCATTCTTCTTTTGCCCAACATTCATGGGATATTTGTTTGGAAGAAATGTATTTTTTTTTTTTTTTTTTTGCAAGTGCGGTAAGCATCGCGTGCCATCAGCATTTTTTAGGAGAACACCACTTTATTTATTCATGGTAATTCACTTTATTACAAACGTCAAAAGGCGGCCATAGTAGCCAGACATGTCTGACTCTAATAGAATCAACCTTCGAGCTATACAATGTGCATCGGTGTTTGAGCTCCTATTTTCATATACACGAAATCTGCCACTAGAAAGTCCTTTGATCTTTCCTTGATTTCATTAACGATTTGACCATATTGGCCCAACCAAGACCTCTAGACTTCTGATCATGTTCTCTCAATTTGAGGCCAGCTTGATGACAAGACAAATTGAGGTCAGCTGCGAGATCCGGACCTTCCTTGCAAGGTAGTGCCTCGGCAATTTCAGGTTCAGTGAGTCCTTCCAAAACCATACCAAACAAACTCGGTGCCGTAGTGTTGGTGAAACACCCACGCACCACCACGTTGAACTGAAGTCACCAACCCCGGCCCATCTTTATCAAAAAAACAAAAACCCGGCCCACGAGCCAACAAACTTTCTCCGCTTCTCCCTGAACGATTCGGGAGATCCCTCAAAATCGCGATCGCACGCGCACCCACCTTTTTCTTTTTTTCTTTTTGCAGATAAATACGCCCAATCTATCTACGCGCCTTCGCCCAACTCCTCATATCTCTCGCAGAATCCAACAAACCAACCATAAGAGCGGATTGATCGGCGATATAATGAGGTTTAGTAGCTAACAAGAAATCAATCAATCTCTCTCGCCCTCGTCCGTCCACACGCCCGTGATGACATCGGCGGCGGTGGGGGCGGCGAGCCATCGGCGGCCCGCCGCCGGTACTGGCGGTGGAGCAAGGCCGACTTCTTCCCGGAACCCTCGTTCCAGAGCTGGAGCGCGTACGGCGCCGCGCTCTTGTCCACCGTGCCGCGACTGAAAGACCGCGTCACCAGCCGCACGTCCGAGGCCGTCGAGGCGGGGACGCTGCTCGCCCAGAGCGAGAACCCGCTCCGGCGGTGCCTCTCCTGGGTGGACCTTGCCTTCCTCGGCTTCGGCTCCGTCGTCGGCTCGGGCGTCTTCGTGCTCACCGGCCAGGAGGCGCGCTTCGACGCCGGCCCGGCCATCCCGCTGGCCTACGCCGCCGCGGGCTTCTCCGCGCTGCTCTCGTCCTTCTGCTACGCCGAGCTCGCCACCGAGATCCCGTCCGCCGGCGGCTCCTTCTCGTACCTGCGCGTCGAGCTTGGCGACCTGGCCGCCTTCATCGCCGCGGGGAACATCCTGCTCGAGGCCGTGGTGGGCGCCGCCGGCCTGGGCCGGTCCTGGACGTCGTACCTCGCCGCGCTCATCGGCCGCGACAGCGACGCGCTCCGCATCCACGTGCCCGCGCTCGCCGACGGATTCAACCTGCTGGACCCCATCGCCGTCGTCGTCCTGTGCGCCACCTCCGCGCTCGCCGTGTCCGGCGCGCGCCTCACCTCCACCGTCAACTCCATCGCGTCCGTCGTCGGCATCGCCATCATCGGCTTCGTGCTCGCCGCGGGCTTCTCGCACTTCGACCCGTCCAACCTCGCGCCGTCCTTCTTCCCCTTCGGCGCCGCGGGCGTCTTCCGCGCCGCCGCCGTCGTCTACTGGTCCTACACGGGCTTCGACATGGTGGCCACCATGGCCGAGGAGACCAAGAACCCCGGCCGCGACGTGCCGCTGGGCCTCATCTCCTCCATGTCGGCCATCACCGCCGTCTACTGCGCCATGTCACTCGCGCTCGTGGGGATGCAGCGCTACAGCGACATCGACGCCAACGCCGCCTACTCGGTGGCGTTCGCCGCCGCCGGGATGAAGTGGGCGCGCTACGTCGTGGCGCTCGGCGCGCTCAAGGGCATGACGAGCGGCCTCCTCGTCGGCGCGCTCGGCCAGGCGCGCTACACCACGCAGATCGCGCGCACGCACATGATCCCGCCCTACTTCGCGCTCGTGCACCCGAGGACCGGCACGCCCATCTACGCCACCGTCGCCGTCACGCTCGGCGCCGCCTGCGTCGCGCTCTTCTCCAGCCTCGACGTGCTCGCGTCCGTCTCCTCCATCAGCACGCTCTTCATCTTCGCGCTCGTCGCCGTCGCGCTCCTCGTCCGCCGCTACTACGTCGCCGGAACCACGTCGCCCGCGCAGGCCCGCACCTTCCTCGCCTTCCTGGCGCTCATCGTGCTGTCGTCCATCGGCCTGTCCGTGTACTACAACTCGGCCTACGCTGCTCGGTGGCCCGGGTACGTGGTGTTCGGCGCACTGTGGGCGGCCGGCACGGCGGGGATGGCGCTGGTCGCCAAGAAGCAGCGCCAGCCCAAGGTGTACGGCGCGCCGCTCATGCCGCTGCTGCCGGCAATGTCCGTCGCCACAAACCTCTTCCTGATGGGCTCTCTCGGCTCCCTGGCCTACATTCGCTTCGGCATCTGCACGGCGGCGATGCTTGTCTACTACGTGCTCTTCAGCGTGCACGCCACCTATGACATGGTGCACTCTGAAGGTCAGACGGCATCGGCGGCAGACGACGGCGTGGAGCAGAGCAAGATAATGCCGGTGTGACACAGAGGATGTCAATTTCTTGGCTAATTGAGCCAAAGGTTTAATTTTTTATTATATAATGCCAGTGTGTGGATTTGTAGGATAGACTAGAGTCAGCTTTGTTAAATTATTCTAGTTAATTGGATCCCTCGTTCAGATTAGCTCATCTATTTGCTGATTGCTGAAGCAGCTCAAACAAAAAAAAAACAAGTTGGTTTGTGCAAAAGATGACTTTTTCTTTTAATTATTCACTTCGTTCTTTGGGCTGAAACCTCGTGATTCATGAACGCCTTGCTGTCATCAATTATTTAATGTCGCGCTTTGATTCAGTGCAGTGGGTGTGTTTAGCACCCCAAATTCCTCCCAAATTCCACTATACAAAAAGAAGATTCCTCATCACATCCGTCGGCCGGCAACATGTATGTATGGAGCACGAAATATAGGTAAAAATTAAACTAATTATACAGTTTAGATGTATGCATTCTTGAGGCGATTCTTTTGAGCCTAGTTACGCCATGGTAGGATAATATTTACCACTAACAAACGAAACGTCTTTGTTGATTATGCGATGTGACATCCATCCAAAATTTTGCACCAAATTTTGGATGCTAAACACACCCAGTGTAGAAAAAGCACAGTACTAGGATGGAGACGGGCAGAAAGGAGCCAATCATATCAACTGTTCATATCGATTTCAATCATCAATCCGTCGAAAGCAAAGGAAAAAGTATGCCAATTAATTTTGCTAAAAAACGAAATAAAATTTTAAGTCTCCTATAATGTTTGATTATATCTTCCTTGCAAAAGAAAAATAAGAGCTACAATCTGTCATTACTTTTTCATACTTCTCTGTTTTGTTTTTCAGCTGACTACATATTAATAAATATTTTATGGTTACACTTGATAATCAAGTTACACTTGTCTTTGGTGAGTCAAAGATCACATGCTTATACATTTAAATAAAAGATGTGCACAATCTGTCATAACTTTTCACTTCTCTGCTTTGTTTTGCAGCTCACTGTAATATAAACTTAGTGAAATAATTTATGGTTACACTTGCCTTTGGTGAGACAAAAATAACATGCTTACATCGATTTTGGGTTTCGCGTGCGTCCTTTGTGTTAGTTTAGCGGCTAGCCTTAGAATTAAGGATTATAAGAGCAACTCCAACCCACCCCGCCCCTACCTAAATTCTAGGGGCTTGGACAAAAAAATCAACTCAATGGTACCCCTAAATGAGACCTCAAATTTTATAAAACCCCAAATTTTAGTTTGAACCCCCGGATCTGGATCCCCCCCTATTCCCGTGGGTCCCACCTCTTTTTCTTTGTCACCGGTCAAGATGCGTCGGGGGACTCGTGTCCTTGATCGGTCGGCGCCGCCCGCCGCCGCCGGCGTCTTCTCCATGGCACGCGCTGGCCGGCACATCTCCACCCCACCGCCCTCACCACTCCGCGCCGCCCTCGCCTCCCGCGCGAGCCCTCACCATCCGTCGATCGCCGCCACCACGCGATCCGGTCGGCCCGCCCGGCCGGCGCTCTCCTCTCCGCCCGGTCGGCCCGCGCCGCATCTCCTCCCCGCCCGGTCCCGGCCTAGGTGAGTACATGCTCTTGCACTCATCAGTTCAGTTCGATTCGCCGGCCCGCCGGCCTGGCTGCATCATTTAGCGTAGTCGGTCGATTCGATTCACTCGGCCCCGATGGTCGGTCATCCACGATTCTTTATGCTTTCTTTGTGTCTCCTTGCATGGTCCTAGTTTTGTGTCTATAAACTGGAATATAGTCGATCTAGCTGAGTTAGCGGTACCTCTGTTCCTCCTCCGTGCTAATTTTCGATGATGGCCATTCGTAGGGGCAACTTTGAGTGAACAGGGACTTCCACTTTAGCTTACATGTAGGAGTTGAGTTTTGTTGCCTTGATTCAACTTACCACAGGCTATTCAATTTACCAAGCGATTAAGGATTAAGGTAGTAGACTGCCATTGCAAGTAAGTTTTAAAATGAATTGTAATTCCTCAACAAAATTTAGGCAAGTGCCATCGCTTGTCAGAAGAAAAAAAGTTGTTCCATACTAACCTACAACCTCTGGCGGGCACATGGCGGCGTCGGGATCCTCCGGAGGGGGATGCCTCCTCGTCCAAATTGTTGGTGCCACCGACGTCGTACCTTCGTCGCACCTCATCGCCAAACTGCCTCAAATCCTCTCAACGGTCTTTGGCGGGGGGAAGGTACTTCTACCGGCGGCGGCGTGGCGGGATGCTAGCTCACAGCGTTGGCGGCAAAGAAATGCTTGCCTCGTCGGCTCCCCGGTGACCCAGCCTCCACTTGGCCCTCAGCGGCCGACATTCATCGAGCCTCATAGTCAAAACAACGACACAACATCAACAAATGAGATCTACGTAGTGGATGCTCCTGCTTCCTTTGTTCATTTAACTAGCACAGCCATGTTTAATTAAATGTAGATTTTTAGTTCGGCACTGAAATCTAATATCACCATATAGTATTTTGACTGCCAAGTATTCTACATTACTCTGTCTTGTCAATGTTGCATTTACTTTGACTGCTGTAGGTGGCCAAATGCTTCGAGAACTGAACATTTCAGTTCTAACTGCTTGAACAAGATCTGTTCTAACTAGTTATTTTCTTGCATTCCAACAAACTGTCGGGATTTTTTAGAAAGCAACCATGTATGACTGCTGCATCTATACCACAATCTGAATTGAACACAATGAATACCTATGTTTTACTTTATTACAATATATATACCTGAAACAAGCGAGAATTGACGAATGTTTACATTGTCTATATATTAATGTGTACAGCCAACTTTGTCTATATATTAATGGCTGATTTTGAATTGTTTGCAGCAACCAAGGTCTTCAAGTTCACAATACTTCACGATATGATGACACAAGAAGGTGCCGATGATTTCGAACTGTTGAGGCGGCCGGATCCCACCCCAAGTACTAGCGGCAAAGCGTCGTCAAGCGAGGAAGCAACTACGGATCTTGAAGATCTTCGACTATGCAAATCTTGGATCCATATCAGCAATGACCTCGTCATAGGCAATGATCGAGCGACAAAAACTTACTTGGCGAGGATCGCAAATGATTTTCACATCAACGAGAGACTTCGATTACGATCGAAATGCCAATTCACTTGAGCATCGCCGCAACCATACTAAAGGAGTGCATGAAGTTTCAAGGTTACTATGAGGAGGTCGAGCATCGTCATCCAAGCGGCGTTCCCTATCAAGAACATGTAATTGATCTTGCACTTGGTCCTTGCAATTATATCTATTCTTGTCATTGGTATATATGTAATCATGAACTAAATTTTTGCTTGCAGATTGAAGCCCAAGCAAGATATGCGATGACGAGGCGAAGGGCAAAAATTGTCGGTTAGAACAATGTTGGTTGACCTTGAGGCACACTCAAAAGTCTCAAGCAACGCTTGAGGGCAACAAGAAGGCCGACCAAGTCCAGAGACTGAACCTCCCCTCGAGGAAGTGAACAAGACACTTTCAGTCAAGTGCCCAAGGCCAAGAGAGCTCGGGACCTTACGCCAAGATAACCCGACCTCCGGGTAGAAAGAAGTCTAAAGAAAAGCTCAAAAGAAATGAAGGAGATGACGACTACAAGAACATGATGCAAACTTTGATGGAAATGAAGACCGAAGAGCACAAAATGAAGAAAGAAAGGTGGGACAAAGAAGAGATGCTCGAAAACGCGCAGGCTTGAGATGGAGCAAGAACGACTTACGTGGGGCAGGAGCGAAAAATCATGTTACGTGATCTCAGCACAATGGATGAATTTCAAAGGGCATACGTGATGGCGAAAAAGAGCAAAAATTGTGAAGTCAATAAATGCTAGTGTAGGAGATACGACTAGTGGTGAGAGCGGGGTGTAAATTATGTTTCTCTATGTTATGTTGGCGCCTCTAAATTATTTTGCAAAATAATGTGTAAGCAGTTTTGGTGGTGAACCATATGTATTCCATTGAGCACAATGAATACCTATGTGAACATGTTTCTGTTATTACAGTCTATATTGCACGAAACAAGTTGGTTCTTGTTGGTTCATGTGTATATGACGCTGTTGGTTCAGTTCGATTCAATAATAATGTGTATATGACTGCATTTGCAGCGATGAATCTTCCAAGGGTTTCCCAATTTTTCGGTTCGGTTCGGTGAAACTTGACTGGCCCGACTAAATGTTCCCTCCATATCAAGTTTCAAGTCGATTTGTGATGTTTACTGAATGTTTGTGAACCCGAGCAAGCTGATAGTGAGAAAATGCAAATATGAGGCATCAGCTCTTGCTGGCTGCTGCTTGTCCTTTTAATATGAGGCCTACCCTTTTTTTTAATTTCTTGCATCTTGCTTTGCAATTGTTGTATCATACATAGCAACTGTACCCGGATAGCAACTGCTTGTCGTTCACTCAAGAAACATTACGATAGCAATCTGCATGACCGAACGACAAGCGGTGAAGTTCAGTCTTGAAACATTACTTGTCGAAAAAAAAGAGGCAGAATTCAAGAGATCGAGATCAAGATCATTAGCATACAACACACTTGTCTTAGTTCAAGGAAGCGGACTAATTTTGACATCCATGAGACTCACATGTCTCTCGCTTCAGGAAATTTACAAAAAACAGAGAACACAGACTAGTGTAAAATCTTCATATCTTGGCCCAATGACACAGGAAAAATCATACATCTCTGTTCCTACAAGATTCATCGTCGGTTGTGACACATCCATGCCAAAATGACAGGGTTACGTCGGCGACGAGGTCGTCATATCTTAGCATGATGAGGTCGTCATCAGATTCATCGTCATCGTCCCCACCGTCGACGATCTCTTATTCGAAACATGGACACCTGCCATAGCAACAAAAAAAAAGTGCAATTATTTAGAGCTGTGATTGACAAATAATGGAAGACTTGTAGTTTAGACTAGCTGTACTGTACACTAAAAAAATATTTGTTGGTTAAAGAAAGAATGTACATTCAAGAGACCAAGAATGGTAAATACATTTCAGTCAGTCTCTCAATATTTCAGTCAGTCAGTCATCTAAAATGTAGATTCAACATGCTAACTTTAGCCCCCATGACAGCTAAATATTAATTAACTCATAGCCAAAGTGCAAAGCTTTAACAGATTTTGCTGGCTAAATTTACAGAACACATCATGGCTATGTCTATTTCAATAAACAATGATGCACAAACTCAATGGTGCGCTCGTTGACTCAGGCAAAGTCACCCTTAATTTTGCTTTGCAGTTATCCCAAGAGATGACACACACACAGAGGCAAGGTAACTCCTGTCACATGGTTGTCTGAATGTTCAGATGGGAGTCAAGACCATATTCACCTGTAGTTCCATCTACTTCCTGATGACAATACAGTTACACATTAAAAAACAGTTGTCCATTGACAACAGAAAATTGGAAACAAATCACCTGTAATTCATTATTTCCTGGTGACAATACTAGAGTATTGGTCATATATATGCCTGTCACACAAATCTATTTGACATTGTGCAACTCCATAGCAGAACCATGACATTCAGACAAGTGAACCCACTGTAAATTATTGGAAATTGTCCAACAAATTTATTTATTGGAGATTAACAACATTCAGACAAGACATTCGGTACTTCAGTAACGATAATTCAACAATCAACATTCAGAAACTCTCCCCAACCCAACATTCAGGAACTCTCCCCAACTTGACCAGCATTGTCTGAAGAAACTTCTTGTACCTCAGTGCCTTCGATCTCGATGGTCTCCGTGGAGCTTCCCTTGACGCTGACCTCCGTGACCTCGCTGTCGTCCGCGGAGATCTCGCGGTGGCCGCGCAGCCGACGTCTCTCGGTGGCCTTCCCTCGGTGCTCGCGGAGGAGGGACCGGTGGTGGGCGGCGCGAGGAAGGGAGGGAAGGGGATGACGACGATGGGCCTCCTATCCGGTGGGCGGGCGCCGTCTTTGGCGAAAACGGAGGAGGTGGAGGCGAGGCCCGGCGGCGAAGCGATGAACGGCGACGGGGCGGGGGGGAGGGACTTCGACGAGAGACGAGAGAAGTAGGGGCCTGGTTTCCGGCCCACGGCCGAGTTGGGCTGGAATTCCAGTCCTCAAAATTTACTGGGCGGACCCCAAATAAAAAAATAGGGGGTCTGATTTGAGGTCTTGGGCTGGAGTTGCTCTAAGGCCTGTATTTTTTTTTCTAAACACCATGTTTTCTTTTTTATTAAACAAAATGAGCTTTTTTTTTCTAAACACCATGTTTTCTTTTTATTAAACAAAATGAGCTGTGATCGAGCAACTCCAGCCCAAGCCCCGAAATCAAGCCCCTACTTCTTCACTTTGGAGCCCGCCTAAAATATTTGAGGGCTGAAAACGAAGCCCAACTCCAACCGTGAATGGAAAAAGCCCCTATACAAAACTCCCATCGCTCGTATCCACCCCCGGGCGACGTCCCGCTCGCCGGCGTTAGTTCTGCCGCCGCCGTCCCTGGTCCGGTCGGCCCCGCTCTACCGGCCACCGTAGGCTGCTCCACCTCCTCCTCGGTAAATTGCAAGGCTTCACCTCCTCCGCCCGGCGCCTCCACCCACCGGCCTCCGCCCGGCGCCACCTCCCCTCCTCCTACCGGCGTCGCGTCGCTGATGCGAGGCTTGAAACTCCAGCTCCAGCGCGCCCCCGCAGTCCTTCAATGCCACTCATTTGCCCTGATCCGGTCACCCGCAGGGGAGCGATCGGCAACAGCGACTAGCGCAGGTTCGATCCCATCCGGCTGCCAAGATGCAACTTGTACTCTGAAATTTTGAAATCAAAATTATGTGCCTATTGCCATGCAATGGATGTCGAGAATGGATTTGTATTGCGTAAAACAATGTTGAATGCAACTCTAAATGCATTCATTCAGAGTGACAGCCTGAATGCGCTTAACATTTAGTTAACTCTCGAATGTGTGCTCTGCAGCAACCTGAATGCAACTCTAAACCTGTGATAGCAACCTGAATGCAACTCTGAAACATATATCTGCAGTCAGTTGCAACCTGAATATATATAGAGCTATTTTAAACAGACCACACATTATTAGAGCTAGTGTGCGTAAAGTCGTGGACAGTTGTAAGAATACATTTCAGAGAAGTACACACCGGAATGCACCAAAGTACCAGGCATGCATAATTGTAGTTCTGTGGCAAGCACCGAGCTAGTGTGCAGAAAAGCCTTCTTGGCTGAATGTTAATAGATTTGTTAATAGCTTGACTGTAATTGTATGGTTTTGTCCTATCGGTGATTGCTTAACTGATTTCAACTACCATTAGGATCATTGAGGATGAGCGAGATGAGCAAGATGATTTCAACTACCATCGGGAAGGGTGGCGGTCTTTGGAACCAAGGGACTATCAAAGGCGTGATCTACTTGTGCTAGAGGACTTCTTGAAAATACATGACGAAATCGAAGACAAATCTTCACATGAGAGACTACAGGATGATCTTGTAGAGCATTTGTGGTCAATTTACAGTTCGAGATAGTTTTAGGCATTTGTGTAACAGTCCCTCTACTAGTGTTTGTCTTTTTTCTTATAAATTATGCAAAACTGGAATGATGTCTCAATATGTCTTCCTTTATGTTTGAATAGCTATCACGGACATGAAACTGATGCTATTTTTTGGCCTCAAAGTTCAGTTCTTTCTCAATATGTCTTCCTTTATGTTTGAATAGCTGTGCGGACATGAAACTGATGCTATTTTTGGCCTCAAAGTTCAGTTCTTTCTCAATATGTCTTCCTTTATGCGGTTAGGTTCCTTTATGTTTTGAATCGATGCTATTTTTTGGCCTCAAAGTTCAGTTCGAAACATGAACTGACTGAATGCATATGGATTGTGGTATATAAATAGATTTTTCTAGCCTCAATACATGAATGACAGCTTGCTGTGATTTTTCTCACTATCGGCTTGGCTGAATGTTTGTTCCCAGGCTGAATTCTAGTCGAAAAAATGCGAAGACATGGCTAGTTTTTTTTCCTTTGAAAAGGAGCATGTCGATTAAGACGATTACGGGGGCAAGAATGGTTCTACACCCATGCGGTCGAAGCCAATAAAAGCATATAGGATTCAATCTCGGTCATATAGGATCGAGAAGCCAATAACATTCCGAAATTCAGTGGATATCTGCATGTATCATGACTGAATGCAGTCATGTCTTATTCTGTACATGACTGAATGCAGTCATATCATATCATTCAGGAACTGAATGTGTTGGGACAGAAATCCATTTGAAAGCAGTCATATAGACTTGAACATAAATGGTGTAAACCCTTCAAATGCAAGGTCAAATAGATACATGCGGGATACATGCACACCATAGCTGTTCACATTCAGGAACATTCAGTCAACGGGATACATTGTGCTGAACAGAATACATATGGTTCAGCCACCAAAAATGCTTACACATTATTTTTGCAAAATAATTTAGAGGTGCCAAACATTACATAGAGACAAACATAATTCAGGTCATCAACATAATCTACACTCCGCTCTCACCACTAGTCGATTCTCCTACACTAGCATTTATTGACTTCACAATTTTTGCTCTTTTCGCCATCACGTATGCCTTTTTGTGCCAAACATATCTGTGAAGTATTGTGAGCTTGAAGACCTTGGTTGCTGCAAACAAATCAAAATCAGCCATTAATATATAGACAAAGTTGGCTGTACACATTAATATATAGACAACAGAAACATTCAGTCAATTCAGCTTGTTTTAGGTATATATATTGTAATAACAGAAACATAGGTATTCATTGTGCTCAATTCAGTTTCAACAGGAGCTATACCTCACTGCATCAAAATATTGACTGAATGTCATTCGAAATCATACATATTTTTTCAGAACAGAAGGATCAACAACACATGTCATTCAGAATCATTCAGTTAACAACACAAGTCCCTGCAACCTTTACCTTCCCAGATTGTAAAGAGAAGCTAGTTAACAACACTGAACAAGCTCATGTTATTGCGAAACGAAATTCATATGGCTACATGATGCTGAAGCTAGTTTTCTTGACAACTGCACCTCAGCAGCTTGCTTCAGTTTTATTCAAGACACGCCATGCATCATTAAATTCGGTCAAGGATAGAAGACGATGCAGCAGGCTGGCGGATGCAGCAGAGACCGGGCGGACCGGCGAACTGAACTGAACTGATGAGTGCAAGAGCATGTACTCACCTAGGCTGGGGACCGGCGGGGGAGGAGATCTGCGGGCGGCGGCTGACCGGCCGGAGAGGAGAGCGCCCGCTGGCGGCTGACCGGATCGGCGTGGTGGCGGCGGCGCGGCGGCGTGATGGCGAGGGCTCTGCGCGGGGGCGGGGGCTCTGCGGAGTGGTGAGGGCGGTGGGGTGGAGATGCTCCGGCTAGCGCCGGCCGGCCCGGCGGAGAAGACGCCCGGTGGCGGCGGCGGGCGGCGCTTCGACAGCGGACACGAGTCCCCCGACGGATCTTGACCGTGACAAACAAAAAGAGGTGGGACCCACAGGAATAGGGGGAATCCAGATCTGGGGGTTCAAACTAAAATTTGGGGTTTTATAAAATTTGAGGTCTCATTTAGGGGTACCATTGGAGTTGATTTTTTTGTCCAAGCCCCTAGAATTTAGGGTAGGGGGCTCAAGTAGGGGGTGGGTTGGAGTTGCTCTGAGGAGGGGCCGTAGCCCCTACTTCTTAGCTTTGTTGGAAATATTAAGAAAAATAAGTAAATGCTCAATCATATTAACAAAACATAAAAACCAAAGCACAAAAATAAGCAAGGAAAGCAAAAGACTTCTACATCTATATATCTATATATGTCTTATCTATATCTCTTACATAAGCTAGTTGTCGCTACAAGCTATACCTCAAAATACAAGTCATCCACATCGTCCTACACTGATAACTATCTACATTATCTGACCCTAATAGTTGGGTCGTCTCACTAAATTTTAACATCTTAATGCAAGTTATTCACGTCATGCCTAGTAAGCGCAACTACTACTTTTAGTGTATGTGGAATACAGAATCCATATACTGCTATTTGTTTTGTTGTTCCATCGCCTTATAATTTCGTTCTGATTATATTTTTTTATGAGCCTCTTTCATCGCCTTGCCCAATTTTGTAAGAACATGTAGGTACAACTCATACATGCAATTGTTTTATTCAAAAAAAAAAATGTCCTACAGCAACGCATGAGATATCTTCTAGTAGTTATAAAAGAGAACGAGTCCATAATTCAAAGGAAGGGGCAGACTTCTCTGACATTAAACTAAAAGTCACAGCTCTCAAGAAAGGATGCCTTGCAAATCTCCACGCTTGGGAGGCATCATTTTAAGATCACGTCATCTCTAGTGATCCTGATGTTCAGATGGTCCAGGACATTAGATACTGAATTCATGAAGGAGGACCAAGCTGATCTTTGAAGAACTCCACTTCTATGGATGCAACCAGGCTGGAATTAGGATTTCATTGGACATGTACAATCTTCATCATCTAAGGGATATATTGCTTCATATTGGTCTCTACTAATTACTTCATAAAGTGAATAGAAGTGATTCCTCCCAAGAATATGACACAAGTGAGTAATTGAATTCATCACTGACCATATCATAAGTTTGCTATTCTACAGATGACAGACTTTGACTACAAATCAGGGGACATCATTCAAATATAAAGAGGTATGTGTGTTTGTTGAATCTTATAAGGTTAGGTTGTATATTATGCTCAGGCCCATGGTTCGGCCGAGTGAAACACTAAGATTTTAATCAAATTTATAAAGAAAAAATGGACTATAATCTGAAGAATTTGCATAAGGTTTGTTTGAAGCTTTAAGAGGATCATCGTGTGACAAGACATGTGCTTCGAAAGTTATTCTTTTTTTTAGCTTTACAGTGTATCGATAAGAGGCTATTTTACTCGCTGAGGTAAATCCAAAGGAGATATTAAAATATATAAGGTACTACGTGGCTAGAGCGTGTAACAAGAAGGTCAACAATGTCATTTCAAGTAGATCTTTTTTTCAAGACTATCTTACTGAGTCAAAAGAGGATAAGTTTGCATTGGTAAGTGGTCTCGAAGCTAGGGTGGTCCTCTCTGCACGAGCCTGGCGAAGATTGATCGATCTAGCTGCTATTCGCAATCCGCATGTTGTAGCGTTCAACACAACTAAATCGATTCTTCTAATTGTTAAGACAGCTAGAGAAATACTATAAAAGGCTGTTATGCCAGTGTCGCTGCTTCCACTACGTTAAATGGCCACAGGCCCATGAAACGCTTACTTCTTACCTGGATGCCAATGCCATTGTTCTAAAAGTCAATTAATTAAGCAGCTAAAAGTGTGAATCACTCCACTAGGATCGGTGTTTCCGTGAGAGTGAGAAGGAGCTTGCTGAAGCTGAGATATTAATATATATATATATATATTTTTTAGAACGAGCTACCGCAATAAACCTGAATACAGGCGACATTTGAGTAGACATTATAATGGATCACAGCAAGTTGCAAACACGAGTACACGCGAGATTAACACAGATATAACAAGCCAACGATGGCATTCACACGATTACAAGCGAACAGTACTTCACTTAATCAGCACAACATCACCGATCGAATCCTTTATTTTATTCTACTAGTAACTCAGTGCGCAGCTGCAGTCATATGGATTCTGATAAGGGAACAGTATCCCTTCATTCAATCCTGCCAATACAAATTAAACGGGGCAAATGATGTTAGTTTCGCCTGTAAAAATGTTTGATTTGACTGTGCAGAAGTGTGTACGGAGTAGTACGAGCACTCACTTGTCGCAGTCGATGTCGGGGGTGATGTTGTAGGAGATCGGGACGCCGCAGTCGCCGGGCAGCGCCTGCGCCGGTGGCAGCAGGGCGTGGACCTGAAGGTAGGCCGCCTTGAGGCACCGGCACGTGGCCTGCCTCGCCGGCCTGGTGTCCGCGGCCGCGTAGAGCGTCATCACGCCGGCGCAGCACTGGCCGCTGGGCTGGGGTGCGTTGCCCTGCAGGAAGGGCACGCACGGCAACAGGTCGTTCATCACGTCGGGGCACGTGATGGCGGCGGCCCGAACCTGCACCGCGGCCGCCAGCATCGCCACCAGCACCAGCAGGAGGACTGCAATGCCGCCCGAGCTAGTCTTCATGGCTGCTAGCTTCTTGGCTCTTTCAGCGAGATGGCTAGCTGATCCTGCCAGTTGATTAGTGTGTGATGCTGGTGCTATTTGCTCATTAGCTTGGCATTTATAGGGCGTGAGATCATCAGAAGCTAGGTTTCCAACGGTGGTGGTTCAAGTTTCAAAGCGTGGGAAGCGTTGAATTTTTGGTGGCCGGTGCAGGGTGTTTGCTCATTACTAGTTCAGTTTTTATTTTGCAAGTAAATGTTTAGTCTTTAGGCCTTCAAATTCAGTAACGGTGCAGTACGTTTAGCTCTTTTGAGGTAGGTATTCCGTTGGAGGACGACGTCGAGGCTCTTGGGGTGATATTCATCAGCTTGGTTCGCAACAAACAATTGGAAAAACAAGTTCTCTGGTTGGTCTCTGCGTAGCTCACGCTGGCCCGTGTATTCCAGGCTTCATACTGATAGCGTGTCCCGGATTACTCTGTTCATGCCATTTGTGCCGAGCTCCAGCCTCCAGAGCAATCTCGCAGAAACAGCACAATCCAGCAGGAGCTGTTAAAGATCATGCAGATCTAGTGAACTGTTTCCTCTCTTTTTGCAGTTCCTCTGCTCTTTTTGCATATCCAGTTTCTATAAGAATTTTGGAGTGAAACCAAAAGTATCATTATTATATAGTTTCAGTGTCCGGCTGATGAAGAGAAGTATTATAAAAGCAAGAAAACTGTGAGACCGTATGCCTAGTAGCAAACTAAACTTATGCTGATTGGCTTATTTTGCCGTTGGTAAGCCGGGTGATGCCATTTTTATTGTGAGAGAAAAACAATGTATTATAGCTGCTAAGCCGGGTTCACAAGTTCAAGCGAACAATGTCTAAGCTCATTAGAAGACAACCACATATTCTTGATGAAAATCTTCATTAGCTAGTACAGTACCTATCACTCATCATGTTTCTTCAAATTTGGTTGGTTTGACAAATGGACTCATTTTCAAGTGTAGACTAGATCGTGTCTAGCAATCGTCCTGAAAATAATTTGTAAATAAGAGTGTAATGGTTTACAATACATGCAAATGATGCCATATTCCCACCCAAATTTTCAGTCCACTGGTGCTTGTTATGACCATATTTGAAAAAAAAAAAGTTATATCTATTGGTGCTTGTATGCCAAATGCTATGTGAACAATTCTCCAAATAAATTGTGCTAAAACAAATTCAAAGAACAAATGATTGATGGTTTCTTTGTTGTCACAAAAAACAACACTTTTCATGAACCCTTCAACTTCATTTAGAAGATTATCATTTGTTAAAACCACCCTATTGTGAAGAACCAAACAAATATCTTCACTCTTATAGGTGATTTGGGCTGAAGGACTAATGGGTTGAAGGCCCAAACTCGACTTTGGCCCATCAATAAAGGCAGTTGGAAAGAAAAAAAAAAAACTATTGTTAAACCCTCTTTATAAAGAGAAGGGGCATGGCTGATTGAGGTGTCGAGCACACACAACGATCAAAACCCAATATACTCGTATCTCTCTTTGCCCCTAATTAATCTCTTCTGACCCCATGTTATTATTCGTTGCTTAATCTGACGACTAATGATGGCGCTTTAGGCTTGCTAGCCGACCTAGGGCAACTCGGTAATGTCGTTGCCTCGACAGGATCCTCCCAGGCCAGAACTTTGAAGGTTTCTTTGCTAGTTTGCCCAAAAACTAGCCATTCTTTGTTATGTAAACACGATGGCGCATCATAAACAAGCACTACCTAGGGCTTTCTCAAGCACAACTAGAGAAAACTGACTCAATTTATTCCTGAGACTAGCTAGGCCGGTTTGTGCAGGATAATGCCGCTTTAGCCATTTTATGACAATGTGTGATCTAGCACGTGTGATATGTGACCTATCTTGCGTTAACGGTTCCAAATCATATGAAGCGCGAGGCATATGGGTTCATCAATGAACGGTTAAAAAAATTAGAGTAAAAAATACATGAATAGGCCATTAACTTGTGCGTATATGTCGATTTGGACCTTATTAGGTCCAAAAACTCTACTTGTGGTGCACCAGGTAGGGTATATCCCTTCGTTTTATGTTTTTCGCCTACTTGGACAATGTCCTTTTAGCAAAATACCACCCCCCACCCAATCCTTCGTCCTCTCATTCTCGATTCCTGTTTTCAAACTATGACCGGTTGCGGCCTCATGTTGCGCGACTGGACACCAGCCACCCCGGAGGAGCACACCACGGCTTCTTCCTGAACACCTGCTCCGGGAGACGCCACCGGCTGTTTAGCGGCCCGGCCCGGCCGTCATGCGCTCGGAGCAGCAGCGCCACGCCAAGTGCCACGGAGCGTGTGGGCCCATTTGTCGGCGTCGTCGGCGGTGTGGAGCTTGCATCACGACCGGATGAGGCGGCAAAGCGTGTGGCTCGGCGGGCGCGGCGACCTCCACACGGGCAGCGAGTCCGTTCTCGTCCTCAACCTCCGCGGCCACCTCGCCGGTTCAACGCCAACATCGACACGCTCGTGTCTGCGCTCGCGGCCGCAAGCGTCTGCGGCCTCCCCGTCGTGTCAGCGAGGTCGGGTGGCAGAATGACAGCTGAAGTTCTACGCCAGCCTGCCTGCTCTGCTCCTCCGCGACTCTAGCCTCTCATCCACCAGTGGCTCCTTCGCTCCTCCACGACAGCAATGGCGGCGTTGCTGCCCCTTCCCCCGCGCGTAGCTCTCCGGACACGACGGCCACAACGTTGGTTTACGAACGTGACCATGGCATCGACAACATCACTAACGCTTCGGGTAACCCGGCGCGTTGCTAAAGGCCACCCCACTCGGCGCCGTCCACCGCCGTTGCTGTTGAGTGGCGAGCACGATGACGTCGGCGCTCCAGCCGACGACGTACAGGTACCGCTCCGCCCCCTTGACCATGTTGCAGCAACACAATCTGCGGCACGGCGCGGCGTGCGTGGCGCCCGCGACATAGGATGGCGACGCGGCTTGGCGGCGCGGCGCGGGAGGGAGTGCCACGGCCGACCACCCACACTATGGCGACGCGGCTCGGCGGGCATGGGTGCCGGCTGGGAGTGTCGCGAAGCGACCATGCAGGGATGGCCACGCGGCGGGCACGTGGGACGCCACCTCGCCGCCGCCGTGACCTCGCACCTCGCTCGCCGCGGCGTGCTGGTGCTGCGCGGCTGCTCGCTTCCGGCCACCACCATGGTCGCAGCTCGAGGTGTAGGTCCAGCGGGGAACATGGCGGTGGTGTGGGCTCGCCAGTCGGCCCCATCTTGCGGCGTGTTGGGAGCGAGGAGTAACCTCGCCCCTGGTTGCGGTCGCGAGGCGGTCGACGTAGTGGGGCAAGCTCGCCCGCCGGAGCTCCGGCCAGACCACGTGAACGGTGTGGTCTACGGTGTTGAGGTAGTGCGCTCGTGGAGGCCGCCGCCAATGGGGCACAGCACGGCGGAGGCCAAGGCCAAGGCCCCTGACGGGGCATCATGCACGGCGTCGACGAGCTCAGCAGCAGCCATGGCCGTGGCGAAGTGCGCCCTTTGGGTGCTCGATGAAATGCAAAGGTGGGGGTGTTACTAGATGAGAGGACGAAGGATTTGAGGGGGCATTTTGATAAAAGAGCGTTGTCCACGTAGGCGGAAAAATATGAGTTGAAGGGTTATGGCCTATTGGTGCTCCACAAGTAAAGTTTTTGGACCTAAAAATACACTTTCGAAGTTGATGGCCCAAATCGACACAGCCACACAAGTTAATGGCCTATTCATGCATTTTACTCAAAAAATTATGTCTTAGGCACAAGTAAGCATTGAGAAAGAAGGGAATGGTACCGTGTCTCAGGTCCATGCACATGCAAGCATCAAAGCTAACAATGTGGCTATCCAAGAGTTCAGGCATCGGTGCCAGGTGTGAGGTATAATTTTTTTTGGAGCACCGCTACGCTGACAGTCTAATGCTCCTACATGTTACTACCTCTTCTGTTCCATATTGTTAGAATTTGCAATGATATATTTAGAAAAGGCAAATATTTTTGTAATGGGTATGGGAATAAACTTGAGCTTTGGACTATGGGACTTGCTGAAATTCATGTATCTGAATTTTTAGTTTCTTTTGGGTGACAGTTTTTGCACATGTTTTGTACTACTCATTGCAGTTTCTATAGACGTAATGTACAATTTTCGGCACCAAGAACAAAAAGACCATTAAGAAACCACAAACTTGAAGAAAGAAACGATTTGTGTTGGCACAAATACAATTAAGAACTTACAGCTATTTTCTATAGGAAGGCAAGGACCAAAATTTAATATGTTATGATACAAACACAAATAACCAATCACAAAAGTAATAATACTAGTCCGTGGTATAAGAGTGGTTGTCTGAAATCATCTTAAATTCTGAAATATAGGAGAAGTGTTGGACTATATCTTCAGCATTATATATAGCACTAATTAGTTCACATAGCTTGTGCCCCAGATGGCAGATCTTGAGATCTGACGTATTTCTAGCTTTGCACCTCCCGTCAGCCAAAGGTCACGCGAAGTGGTACAACAAGTGACAGCAAGCCGTGGCGGCGCCAACAGGCATGCCGATAGGTGTGCTGGGCTACAGCTAGCCTCGTCGGAGACAAGGGACCTGGTCGACGGGGCACCGAGGTGGAAGACTGGAACTGGAAGACGAGGGGAGGTGATGACGATGTTTCCACTGTTCTTGCACTGTCCTCGGAACAGGACGATGAAAAGTTGCTGTGAACCCGACAGCTGTGACATGAAACGAGAGCAATAGAGCATTCAATCTTTTTCCAGGATTCCAGTTCCCTGAGGCTGCTGATATGCAAGAAATGAAATGTAGGATCTGTAAGTTTGTACGGCTCCAGGCTAGCAACCTGCCCCAATCCAACCTGGCGCTGTGTCTGTAGCTTTGCAGGATTGCATTATGGACTGATGAACAAAGACTTTGATTGTCTGAATTGATCTCACTAAGATCAGTGATCTAGATAAATGTGCGTTTTTGCATTCCAATTTCGTACTTCTTTTATAGCAGAACTGGGATTACCTGTTTTGGTAGCAAAAGTTGTGTGATGTTCTGGGTCAAGTTAGGTGTGAAAACTTGCATCATCTTGCGTTCAGAAGTCAGAACTGAAAGTGATCCTGCTGGTAATTCATCAAGAAATGAATTCAAGAGGACGACAGGCTACTCTGATTGTCTGTCTCTTTAGCTGGCTTTGTACCGGTGGCAGCCGGCAAAAGCAATGCAAGTACTTGTGTACTGCATCAAGTTTATAGCCGCACAAGGACATCCATCCAATAACTTGCGTGATGCGCCTCCTGGCTATTACAACTGTTGTTCATTCTAAGCAATTCATATGGCTGCTACTGCTTTTTGAGATAAATGTTTGGTGCTACTGCTATTTCGAAGTGATTGCGTTCCTTACAAATTCAAACACACCATGACCCATCTACGCCTCAAGTAATGCTGCAGCCTGCAGGTGGATGACATTTGGTTCCTGCTGGCCACGTATGAGGTTATGAATGAATGACGTGCTATTGGGTTCGTTGAGCTGTAAGGCTGCACAGGTGTACGCGCTACACCTTTAAAGCCTGCCAGTGCAAACCTCTCAACGTAACAAATGGTTGAAACGTGCTTGCTTGTTTTTATGGAGTACGTCACACATAAACCAGATGATGACCTATGATGTGTATCAGCAAGCTGTAGGTTAATAGCACAGTAACATATGGTCTTTGGAAAATGAAAGCAGAGTAACTGAGGTCAAGTGTTTGGCCAGCGCATTCTTAACTCTGAGCCAACCTTGATTTTACTATTCAAAAAATTCTGACTGTGAATGGTATTTTGGTTCTTATTTTTTTTTTTTCGAGCGTGCATTGCACGTATTTCATTAAGAAGAAGAGAGTTTTAGGATTTTGGTTCTTATCAAAACGGGAGCAAAATGTGGCCCCTTCTTTGATTGTTTATATGCTCAATTTTACTAGAGACCATTTTGTACTATGTTTGAAACCTCCAGAAGATGTCCATGATCTTTTTATAGGTGGTACCAACAACAGAGAGAATTTCAAACCAATCCTTGTTGATAGGGTGTGCAACCATTTGTTGGACAACATGGCTTATAAGGATTGAAGTTGTTTTTGACAAGTGTGTACCTAAACCTTCTTTTTTTTTGTAGGTAGGTTATTGAATAGAACGTATTAGCTATGCCAATATGGGCAGAATTACAGCAGGTTGAAGCCAATAAAGAATGCGTTCTCCAAGTCTTGTCAAAGAGATGAAGTCAAATCTATCTCCATTATCTAAAAATAAACGAGTAGGTCTCTGTTGTCTGAAATGCTGAATCCTTTCTCCGTTGTATTCTTTTTAACAGAATCGGTCTCGTAGCTTCTCCCTCCCTCGTGCCATCATGTGTCCATCCAATCGAGCCTGAATCTAAGCCCTCCTGTGTCCCCTCGCGAAACCAACCAGAATCGGCACATCGATCCCCGCCTTGAAATGCAAGTCTCCCTCCCTCCCCACAGCCACACCACAGTCCAGTCCACAGGTTGCAAGCGGCACCAGACTACGACGACCCCAAACCAAACCCAGCCTGTGAAATCGCCGCGCGCGCGCCCCGCCAGGCCGCCGCCATCGCCACAGCCTTTCCATGCGCGCGCGCGCACCTGCACACGCTGCTCACGTCGTCGTCCCTACCGATGATGGCTTCGTCCCCGCCAGAGCGGCTCTTTTACCTTCTGGTTCTCCTCCTCCTCGCCACGCTCTCCTCTCCGTTCGCCGTCCGCGCTTCCTCCTCCTCGGACTCGGAGCGCCGCCACCGCGTGGAGGACAAGCGGCCGGCGTTGCCACCCGCCGTGGTCCCAGTCCCAGGTCGCACACGGCAGAAGTTCCACTTGGCGCCAACGACGGGACCGATGAGGGAACGGCGGAGCAGGGCGGCGCGCGGCGGCGGCGGGCGGCACCGGCGCGTGGACGTTCTCGGCGATGCTGCCCCGCGGGTTCGTGCCGCCGTCAGGCTCGTCCGCGTGCCACAACGACATGCCGGACACCGCCGCCGACGCCCAGTTCTTCGCCTGTAGCGGCGCCGGGACGCCGTGACGACGAACGACAGGCCGTGGCGTTGGCTTGCATGCTTCAACCCGAGACCGAGAGAACTTCTCGGAATCGGAAGCATGGCGGAGTCAGTCTCATGCATCTCTCGGCTAATGCTGCTGTCCCGGCCCCTGAGGTCTGTAAATGCGGTGAGGCTTACTCTCTTCTTGTCTACAAAGATCGGAAGCAATGCTTATGCCAAGGTTGACTTCACCATGAGTATATCCTTGTTCTTCAACATGTAAAGGAGAATCCTTTATTCAAATGCTTTTCTTAACATATGTGCTCTGTTCTTATTAACTATGAGTTGAACTGTTGAAGTTGAGGCCTGCCTCTTGTGTTCCATGATCCATCGAGTCTCATTCACCTTTTGCTCATGTCGCGGACGTACGATTCGTAGCTTAAGGGCATCTTGTTTTTGAGATCTCGCCATTAAACTGGCTTAGAGTGCATGTCAATTAAGCTCGGACGGCGCCTTGGAGTTTCTTGGAGGGAGGACCAGAGGTTGATGCTTTTGGAGCAGGGGATTACGCGGGGTTCAGGCGTGCGGATCAAGAGCCTCTGGGAGCTATAACCAAATCGAGTGGCTGGCATGCATGTGGGCGTCGCATGATCTAGGGAGATTTGGGGGCGGTGATTGGTGAGTTCCCATGAACGACGCACGATCAGCGAGTGGCGAGTGATGATTGTATTTTATCGTCGTTTCGTGGCGTCTACTCCATGCAGAGCAGATGCAGCAGCCGCGGCGAAACAAAGCCTTTCTATTTATATATTAGTAACAACAACGTCGCGCCGCTCGATCTCGTGGTGTTACCCATGTGATCATGAAAGTTCAATTCTTTCCAAGCATAGGTAGCTTAGCAACCGAAAGTGGAAAAAAAAACAGAGCAAGTGCCTTGACGTGAAACATAATCGGTCACAATCTTGTGATATATATGCTCATTGACCGGATTTGTTAAACCACTGCACACTGCTGCTGGCCCTCCGTTGCTAATTGAAGTTCTAGCGCCAAAGCCCTATAAGACCAGCCACAATGTTCTCAAGAAATGGTCCAAAGGGAATTTAAAATTTGGCATCAGATACCTGTTGATACATTGTACAACCGATCCATAGGAAAGAAATAGCAAAAGGTATCTGACTGTGCTATAGCCATCCCACAAGGCAATAAAAAAAAAATATGTGCTCAGTACATTTGATACAGTACATTACAGAATCAATAGTCGTTGGCTTGTGCAGGTAGCCGTGCCTTCCACACACCACGAACTCCTCCGTCCTCTGCCTGCAAAACGAATGACTGAAGTACCGAAACGGCGACCAGAGGGGGGTGAATGGGAGCCGCGATTTTCCTTTTTCAATTTCGGTCATCGGCTCAACCTCCAACCTCAAAAAGCAAACTTAAACGAGAGACGAGTAACACACGAGCTAACTTGTAGCAAGGTGTCACGAGCAAAGAGAGCACCGAGATGTCCACCTACCCAAATGATTGGGTGGATGTTCGTAGGAACACAAATGGACACCTCAAACTATCGCACACGATCGACGAGCAAAGATCGACCGGAGGACTGAAAAAGAGTCACTCAACTTCTATAGAGAAGAAGTGAGTTCCCGAAACTAAAATACCAACGTCAACTCGTGACGAGTACTCGAGATAAAATCTACGGATCGGTAACAAACACCGGTTCACGAACAAGCAATTTCAACTAGCAAGCCGAGTAGTACTCCAACCAAAATAAATCACATCAAGGCTCAAGCACCGAGGAACATCCTGCGCCGTTGCTCACAATTGATTGCTAGACAAACCAGTTCAAGGAAACAAGAGAATGAAATTACGTGCTAAAACTCCACTTGCTTTACCTTGCCGATCGATGAGTCTGTTACCTGCAGCAAAGAAGCACAAACAAACAAAGAAAGCTCCCGTGCATTGGAAACAATAATCTACCCAAGGTGGTATAAATTAATTATCCAATGATTAGCTAATGATTACTAGGGAGTAGTAGTTCACGTAATGCAGCAAAAGTAATAAAATTGCATCCTGAACTTGAATTAATTTCTTGCTGTCAAAGACCACTACCTGCTGTATACCTCAAGAACGCTGCAGATAGGAAGAGGATGAGCTGCAATCTGACGAGTAGCAGCAGACTGCTTGAGGGACTCGGTGCTGACAGCTGCAGTCCTGATGTGACCGGATTCTCACGGACGCCTGCTCGATGATGGTAAGCGTCGGGTGCTGCTCTGCGCTGCAACTTGTTCTCCGATTTGTGCTGGAGCACACACAAGCTGAAGATGCAGCTCTGCTCAAGCTCATGCAAAAACAAGATCGAAGCTTGCCTAGGACCCGCTGAACAGCGAGACAGAGAAAAAAGAAAAACTAGCATTTGCACCCGGAAGCAAAGCACCAAATTGCTTGAGAAAGAATTGAAAAATCAAAGCCTCCTGTAGCTTGAAAATGACAACACAAGATTTGAGAAATCAAATCACCAACAGACTGAGCACTTCGTTGCTTGCTCACGGTCACAGCTTGAACCTGCTCTCCTGACGCAAATCAATCAGAAAGAAAGCACAGGAGCAGCACCGCTCTACCGAGCGCGCGTGATGCCTGAGCATCAGCGTTGGTGGCGCTGGCCGACCAGCTCCTTCCCTTGATCCGTAAAAGAAAAGCACCTGCAAGAAATCGACACAGACTGCTCTCCAATCGGTCCCAGTTCCCCAAGAGCAAGCACACAGGAACGACGAACTAGAACAGACGCCTGAACGCACGAACAGAAAAAGTGCGACCCAAAAAATCACTCGATCTCCATCGAGACAAAAGGAAAGGCTCTCAAATTTGACACGGATGAAATCGACCTAGGGACGAACCTATTCTCCAAAAATCACTGCCTGAAATCAATTAGAACTCCGGGAATCTCAGATCGAAAATAAGCACGAAAATAGGGAAAAAGCGGTAACGACAATCACTGCACAAAAGTGACGGCCCTAGGGGCACAGGCGGGATTGGGGCTGCCCTTCCCCTCAAAAATCTCCACAAATTTGTTCTTGGGCCTAAACAAGAACCCCAGTGGGGGGAAAATAAAAACGAAAATAAGAGAGAGGCAAAGAGGGAGGATGGCTGCCATCCTCTATATATGGTCCTTATTTCTCATCTCTATTTTGGCCCTCCGATACATAAGAGCCGAACCGCTAACCCTAAAGCTAATTTAGTCCCACTCGATAATTTGATCCGACGACCGCCCAAGCCTCCTCATCTGCAGCCTTGCTCCACGCAATCTCCCGGATGCCGCCACGCGCCGCCCTTCCGATCCACCGGAACGTCCTCCCGTGTTTTGAGGCCCAAAACCCGTGAAACCCGCCGATGGTTTTGAGGCACAAACCACCAAACCAGCGCCCGTGGTTTTGAGGCCCAAACCACGAAACCCGCACCGATGGTTTTGAGGACAAACCACCAAACCTCCTCGACACGTGTCATCGCCGTCTTGACCGCCTCGAAGTCGCCAAGTCATCCGAGCTCCCCCTACGCGCCTCGCACGCCGCCGTCTTGACCCGATCGACACGGTCCCACCACGTCCTCTTGCATTCGCCGATGTCCCGGATGTCAGCCACCATGGCTAGCCACCCGACGATCCGGTCCCTCGGTCCAAGCCTCACGTCCGTCCCTTCACCTCCGCGGTCCGGCGGCCCGGACGCCCTCCTTGGCCCCTTCACCTCGCCATCGGCTACCATCTCCGAGCTCCACACCCGTACACAACACGAACCAAGAGATACGTCTTCGACACACTCCACGTGTGCCGGAACATAGCCGAAGCATAAAGAATAAATGAAAATAGAAGTAAAATGTTGACTTGTTGACAATCACTCAATCACAAAACTAAACACATGTGACCTAAATCAACCATGTGTTCGCAATCTCCCCCTTGATGAGTGCATTGTCAACATTCAACACAAAGACAGAAGAAGGTAGAAGATAGCACATCCAGGTGAACAAAAGCTAGACAAAAGCTAAGACAAAGTCACTGGATAGCAAACATGGAGCAAAAACTTGGTTCCCAAAGACATGGGCAAAAGGCTCGACACAACCAAGCTAAACAATTACTTTCACACATAAACAACTAGACCCTCAAGACAGAGGCAAAGGCTCAACACATCTAGCTCAAAGTGCTACTCCCCGACAAATGCAATCACTTTGTTTTGTATCTTTCTCCCCCTTGTTGGCAAATGCACTAATCAAGCTATGAAATGCATGAAAATGCAATGAGGGAGCTCAAGTTTATAGCAATCCAAATGAGAAGATGCTCTAGGTAGTGTCATGGCAACAAAATCAAGTGCTTAACACGGTGCTCAAACTGATCAAGAGATATGAAATATGGCTTGAAAGCACTTTGATTCAGTTTTAAGCATTTTAGAAAAGGTGTCCACCACAAAGAATAGCACATAGCACAAGTAAGTTGAAATCTACCAAGTGCTACACATGTATATCAAGTGAACTACCCCAAGCAACGTTTATACATCATGCAAAAGACAAAGCCAACACTTGTCAAATTTTCAAGTTATCGGAGTTGCAATGGTTACAAGCATTGGACAAAGCATGTTGCGAGTGGTTATCCACAACCGTCACCTTACTAATCAACCATGTCAAGCCTATGCGTGTGAGCAATCGAAGCTTAAGACAATGGTCCGGGTCAAACACTACCAAGCTCGAGGTTCAACTCAAGTGCAATGAGCAACAGTCCCCAAGACTTGGATGTGGGACGGTATGGACCCATCTCGATCTTTTCCATACACTTAGCTTAGATTTCAGATTTTAGCGGATAAAAGCATGTGGTCATCTAAGCAAGTGTATAACTCGGTGAATGAGACATAGTCACCTAGCATACATGATAAGCATAAAGGATCTCAACAACTTAAACATGCTAGGAACTATCTCAATGGTGAACATTTTGCAAGATTCATCGTTGTTAAGCAAGTTCACATGAAAAACAGCTTTGCTCATAACATATATCAATTAAGCGTAAAGAGCACAAGTCGTAAGCACCAACATGTAATTGTTACACTAAAACAGAGCATAGTCTCATTGTGATCAATATAAACAAGAAGCTCAAGGTGCAATAGTATACATGATGAATGCAATATGATACGAGGATGATGTACAAAGCAAAAGCAAACCTAAAGCAAAACTACCCCTCAAAATGGATAGCAAACTCCCAACTCCCCCTCAACCAAAGACACCTAGCAAAAGAAAACTAGGAAACAAAAGGGCACAAAGGCTAGCATGGCATATAATACACAAGATAACACAAAGCTATCATGAATAAGATGGCTAGCCTACCATGGTATATACACAAGCAAGACATAGAACCAAAATGTGCCAAAAATATACAAGTGAGCAAATGAACATCTCATACCATAAGTAGGGAATCATGAATGTACAAGGCATGAGTGTATATGATAGCTCACAGACTGTGTGTAGGTGTCACAATAAGGCACATGCCTCTTGGAGGCCATCAAAGTGGTGTAGACAACCATCAAGTCTTGATCACACCACGACAAAAAGAATCGAGTTCCACCAAGCATGTGTTCTCCACCCCATGTCCTCATACCTACACATGAGAGGACAAAGAAACCCAAGTCTTGGATCCCAAAGGGTTAACAAACATAAATTCGAAAACCCAAGACTTGATCACCTACATCATTGGAAAAACATGGGATGAGCAAATGGCACAACATTGGGGTTAGTATACTCGGGAGAATACCAATGTTGACCATTTTGCCTGAGATAAGCATTAGGTAAAACAAATATCCCATGACCCTTCTTCCCAAAGCGCTCACCACACACAACAAAGTGTGGTGCACTCCTCCTCAAACTCAAAGCTCCCAAAGCGAGGATCAACATCCACTTTCGCGAGCACGACCACCAAAGGGTCTCACAAAACGTGACCTAAGCCTCGAGGCCTCCTACCTTCAGGCCTAGCAAACTGCCTCTGAACCGACTGCACACCCCTCTCATACATGCCAAGTGGTGGGTGATACATGTCACGGTTCTCAAACTCCACTCGACGCCTAGCATCCCTCTTCCTCCTAAAACAAAACTCAACCAAGTGACCATCTCTCACGGCAATACTCACGGTGATACCTCACCTCTCTCTTTAGTGGTGGTTGGTTCACTCTCTTGGGTGGATGGTTCACTCTTGTTGTGGTCTTGGCCTTAGGAAGGGTTTCCTCAGGGATCCTGGGTAAAGTGTCAAGTGGGTTCTTGAGGTGGTTTGGTTTGGGAAGCCACACTTGTTTGGGAGGTGGAGTCTTAGTTGGCTCTTGGAGAATGCCATCTTGCACAATGGGCTTGGTAGGCTCAGGTGGGGTGATCTTGGTCAATTTGGGAGTGTTTGTTGATTTCTCACTCGAGCTCAAACCACTACCTTGACCAACCTTACCATAGATAACTTCACCCTTCCCACCTATAGCAAAGCCTAATCCCGATGTGTCAGTCCCCCTCTTGAACTGACTCATCATCATGCCAAGCTGTGGCTCTCCACTAGACACCCAACTCAGGACAGAGCGAAGGTACTTGTTCTCCTCTTCGACTCTCCCCTTGTCATGCCTACAAGACATGAGCTCCAACTCCAAAGCCTCACATTTAGCACACTTCAGCACGGTGCTATCTGAGTTAGCCATCTCAAGCACAGCAAGCTTGGCAGCCTTCTCTGCCAACTCAGATCGCAAGTCTGGGCAAGACTTGCACGCACTCAACAAAGACAGCCTAGATTTCAAATCAACATGCTCATCTAGCAAAAGCAGAGTACTTGACTTGCAAAGACATGATGCTAGACATATGCACAAAGACAAGCATCACACTCCGTCTCATCGAGACATCGACAAAGCTTCCTAAGCGACTCTATCTCCGTCACGACTATCTCCCACTTCTCCTTGTACTCCTTTCTCTCCCTAGCGGCACGCTTAAGCAACTTCTCTTGACACACAAGCGCATCGCCCAAAGATTCAATCTCATCGGAGAGAGATTCGATTGTAGGAGGTACCTCGGAGGAAGAGGAGTCGTCGCCGTGTGGCTTGACGTTTGCCGGTCCACCGCTCCATCAAGGGCCATGGTGCGTAAGCCCCCGGGCTTGGAGTCGGTGAAGAAGCAAAAGTCCATTTAGCTTATCCTCGATCTTGCGCTCGGACTCCTCATCGCTGAGGAAGATTGCCCGTCCGAGGAGTCGTTGTCGAGGTCGCCGAGGGAGGCAAGGAAGGCGTGCTTGTGCTCCTTGGCACGCTTTGAGGTACTTCTTCTTGATCGTCTCCTTGTCGAATCCCTTCTTGGACTTGTACTTGCCGGAGGTGTGCTCGCGCTTGTCCTTGCGCTTTGTCGGAGTCGTACTTGTTGGAGTAGTACTTCGCCCGGAGTACTTGTCCTTGTTCTTCTTGGGGCACGCGCGGCGACAAAGTGGTCCGGATCTCCGCACTCGAAGCATCCGCCCTTGGATGGGCCGCCACGCCGACGGTTCAAGCGGTTGTTGTGGAACCGCGAGAATCGGCCGATGACTAGCGCAAGCTCATCATCCCCAAGGCTCTCCATCCGCTCCTCTATCACGCACACCAAGGAAGACAAGGCGAAAGAAATGCGGATGGGTTAGCGTAAGTACCGAACCACCCTTACCGAGATGAGTGCAACGTTCGGCGCAGAAGGGTTCTTGAGCTTCACCGGATCCGGGCCTCAATCTCGGAAGACTTGAGCTTGCTGTAGAGCTCGCCGGGTGTGAGGGTGTCGTGAGTTGGCGACTCCATGATCGCGACACCTTCACATCCCACACCTTCCGATCCGTGAGCGTACAAGAGCCGCATCGCCTTCTCGTGCTCGTCCAACCTCTCCGACGGCTTGTTCGCCCAAGCTTGTTGCAGATCGTCTGAAACCTAGCAAAGAGAGAATCGATGGACTCGCCATCAAGCCCGGATGAGGTTGTTGTACTCTCTTGTAGGTCTCGTAAAGGCGGGCCTTGACTTGTGGGGTTCCTCGCGGGTAGCTCTCAAGTGTCTTCCACACCTCACGAGCGGTCTCACAAGTGGCAACTCTCTCAAACTCACTATCCTTGAGGCTAGAGAACAAGACGCTCCTCGCTCGGTTGTTGGTATTGTGTTGGGCTATTTGATCCTCACCCACTCGAGCGGCTAGCACTTGGTAGTTCTCATCCTCGACAATCTCCCACACTCTCCAATCTATCCCCATGAGATGCGCTTGCATCTTGATCTTCCAATAGGGATAGTTGGTGCCATCGAACTCCCAGAGGCTTGCCACCAAAGTGACCAAACCTCTCCATGTCGCCTTACGTGGATCAAGAACCGATTAAGGTGGATATGATCCTTAACCTACTCCGATACCAATTGAAGGACCGAAACGGCGACCGTGAGGGGGTGAATGGGAGCCTCGATTTTCCTTTTTCAATTTCGGTCATCGGCTCAACCTCCAACCTCAAAAGCAAACTCAAACGGGAGACGAGTAACACACGAGCTAACTTGTAGCAAGGTGTCACGAGCAAAGAGAGCACCGAGATGTCCACGACCCAAATGATTGGGTGGATGTTCCGTAGGAACACGCAATGGACACCTCAAACTATCGCACACGATCGACGAGAGCAAAGATCGACCGGAGGACTGAAAAGAGTCACTCAACTTCTATAGAGAAGAAGTGAGTTCCCTAAACTAAAATACCAACGTCAACTCGTGACGAGAGTACTTTCGATAAAATCTACGGATCGGTAACAAACACCGGTTCACGAAACAAGCAATTTCAACTAGCAAGCCGAGTAGTACTCCAACCAAAATAAATCACATCAAGGCTCAAGCACCGAGGAACATCCTCCGGCTGTTGCTCACAATTGATTGCTAGACAAACCAGTTCAAGGAAACAAGAGAATGAAATTACGTGCTAAAACTCCACTTGCTTTACCTTGCCGATCGATGAGTCATTACCTGCAAAGAAAGAAGCACAAACAAAGAAAGCACACTCTCGTGCATTGGAAACAATAATCTACCCAAGGTGGTATAAATTAATTATCCAATGATTAGCTAATGATTACTAGGAGTAGTAGTTCACGTAATGCAGCAAAGTAATAAAATTGCATCCTGAACTTGAATTAATTTCTTGCTGTCAAAGACCACTACCTGCTGTATACCTCAAGAACGCTGCAGATAGGAAGAGGATGAGCTGCAATCTGACGAGTAGCAGCAGACTGCTTGAGGGACTCGGTGCTGACAGCTGCAGTCCTGATGTGACCGGATTCTCACGGACGCCTGCTCGATGATGGTAAGCGTCGGGTGCTGCTCTGCGCTGCAACTTGTTCTCCGATTTGTGCTGGAGCACACACAAGCTGAAGATGCAGCTCTGCTCAAGCTCATGCAAAAACAAGATCGAAGCTTGCCTAGGACCTGCTGAACAGCGAGACAGAGAAAAGAAAAAACTAGCATTTGCACCCGGAAGCAAAGCACCAAATTGCTTGAGAAAGAATTGAAAAATCAAAGCCTCCTGTAGCTTGAAAATGACAACACAAGATTTGAGAAATCAAATCACCAACAGACTGAGCACTTCGTTGCTTGCTCACGGTCACAGCTTGAACCTGCTCTCCACTGACGCAAATCAATCAGAAAAGAAAGCACAGGAGCAGCACCGCTCTACCGAGCGCGCGTGATGCCTGAGCATCAGCGTTGGTGGCGCTGGCCGACCAGCTCCTTCCCTTGATCCGTAAAAGAAAAGCACCTGCAAGAAATCGACACAGACTGCTCTCCAATCGGTCCCAGTTCCCCAAGAGCAAGCACACAGGAACGACGAACTAGAACAGACGCCTGAACGCACGAACAGAAAAAGTGCGACCCAAAAATCACTCGATCTCCATCGAGACAAAAGGAAAGGCTCTCAAATTTGACACGGATGAAATCGACCTAGGGACGAACCTATTCTCCAAAAATCACTGCCTGAAATCAATTAGAACTCCGGGAATCTCGGATCGAAAATAAGCACGAAAATAGAAAAAAAAACTAAGAACGACAATCACAAAGACAAAAAGTGACGAAGTTCCTGAGGGCAGACAGCGAGATGACGCTGCCTCTTCCCCTCAAAATCTCCACAAATTTGTTCTTGGACCTCTAAACAAGAACCCCGTAAATTGGGGAAAATAAAAACGAAAATAAGAGAGGCAGAGGGGAGGATGGTCTGCCATCCTCTATATATGGTCCCTTTTCTCATCCCTATTTTGCCCTCCGATACATAAGAGCCGAACCGCTAACCCTAAGGCTAATTTAGTCCGACTGGGATAATTTGATCCGACGACCGCCGCGCCTCCTCATCTCGCAGCCTTTGCTCCACGCAATCTCCCGATGCCGCCACGCGCCGCCCTTCCGGCCACCGAACGTCCTCCTGTGTTTTGAGGCCCAAACCCGTGAAACCCGCCGATGGTTTTTTGGCACAAACCACCAAACCCGGCGCCCGTGGTTTTTGAGGCCCAAACCACGAAACCCGCACCGATGGTTTTGAGGACAAACCACCAAACCTCCTCGACACGTGTCGCCGCCTTGACCGCCCGAAAGTCGCCAAGTCATCCGAGCCCCCCGCCCGCGCCCGCACGCCCGTCTTGACCCGATCGACACGGTCCCCACCACATCCTCTTGCATTCGCCGATGTCCCGGATGTCAGCCCACCATGGCTAGCCACCCGACGATCCGGTCCCCTCGGTCCAAGCCTCACGCCCCGCCACCTTCACCTCCGCGTCCGTCGGCCCCAAGACGCCCTCCTTGGCCCCTTCACCTCGCCGTCGCCTACCATCTCCGAGCTCCACACCGCACAACACGAACCAAGAGATACGTCTTCGACACACTCCACGTGTGCCGGTGAACATAGCCGAAGCATAAAGAATAAATGAAAATAGAAGTAAAATGTTGACTGTTGACAATCACTCAATCACAAAACTAAACACATGTGACCTAAATCAACCATGTGTTCGCAATAACCTTTATCGCAACATTTCACTAACTAAGATTGGAGTCTAGAACACAGTTACACAAGTCCTTCCAATGGAACCCAACCCCAAAAACTTTTCAAGCCTCCTAAATCATGACTCTCCATCCCAATACTCATCAAATGGAAGTGGCCAATTCTGATCACCTCCTACACCCCAATCTCAATTCCCCTTTGGAACATCCAATTTTCTACAGAACTTCAATCCTTTTGGTCCTCTAGGAATCCACCCACCATATGGCCATTCTCCTCCTAGATTTCAAGATACTCAACAGCAAGGGAGTTGGCTTCAAGCCCATCCACCAAACTCTCATGGATTCCATCTCCATGAAAGTGTAGGTCCTTTGGGTGCAACTACAACTAATAGGCCACAGCCAGTGCTGCAATTTGCCCATTTTGGTGGAGCTGCAGCCAACACTTCTTCCCATGGATCCGAGTCAAGCTCTCGATGCTCCGCACAACAAGAGAAGCAATCAGTCGACATTGAAGAAGAAGAACCAAAGAGGTGAGCACTGATAGTCAACATTGAAGAGTTAAGTGATAGTTGCAGCCCAACCGTAGTTTGTTTGGCTACAGACTTAGATTCTGTTTTTTCCGACCATAATTTTTGTGCACTTGTTTTTCTCTCCGCACGCCACATGAATCGCAGCCCGGGCGTCCACGGGCAGGTTGCCGCATCGGGCATCTATGGGCCGGAGCCACCTGATCTAACTTTGTAGGCTACAACAGTGCATGGAAATCCTAGCAAATGCAATACTTGAGGTGGTAGACGCGGAAGACCATGGTCGGATTTGGTGGATGGAGTGAGATCATCAAGGACGGAGACAATAGAGGCACTAGCGATGGATACGTTGAGGACGAAGTTCTCCGTGAGGTCATGCCAAGGGATAGGGGAGGTTGGACTGAGATTTTTTATTTCACTGTAGACCCATCGCTATGGACTGCAATACACTGTGACTTGAAATTTAACTACTGTCACCTACTATGGGACCCATCCCTATGGACTGGTTTAGCCGGATACATTGTGGCTGCTCTAAGGCTTCGTTTGGCATCAATGAAGCACAACTCATGTGTGAGGCAACCCATATTGGGATTGTGTAGATCCCGTCTGCCCACCTGATCGACTTGCTAGCGCTCAAGTTCCTTTCCTGGCCTAAGGAGATGCGGTTCGAGACTACACAGTTTGACGTGATTTTGGGGTGGAACCATTCCACCCCATCCTTGCCAAATGTAACTTTAACGCACCACATGAATATTGCCCTGGCGTGGATATACTCCCGCGGTGTGTAGGGGTTGCACTCCAATTTTGTCCCAAGCCTATCCAAATGAATCCTAAGGGTTTATCTGTGCAGCTAATAGTAAACTCAACTATATTATTAAGGAAATAAACGGAAACTACAACCTAATAAGAAGGATATGTTCGGTTTGACTCCAATAATGATTCCAGCTATGACTCTTGCGGGAGCCGTACAAAAAAAACGGTGAAATGGCTTTAGCTTTGAAGTTACATGAGGAGCCAAAGCCAATTTACATGCTTGGGGAGGGCCAAGATTTATGTAGCAGTCAGGGCTAGAACTGTCATTTTCTAGATCCATAGTCCTACCAAATACAATGTTAATCATCCTAGGACAAAAAAAATTGTGCTCCTTTTTTAGCACTTTACGGTGTACTCCATTCGTCCTAAAATAAGTGATATTTTTTTTATTTCACACTTCTTGTTTGATCGCTTATCGTATTTAAAAATATTATATAAATATTTATTTTATTATGATTTAGGTTATTATTAGAGTTAATTAGATAATGACTTATTTATTTGCATACAAATAAGATGAATTGTCAGACAAAAAAATGTAAAATTAAAAACTGTCATTTATTTCGGAATCAACGGAGTACCAAGTAATAACAAAAAAAGTATTACAATAACTAATTTGAAAACCATCCAAAGGGGACAACACAACCGATTTTCAGAAGTGGAACCGGCAAAAACATACGAGTCTACAAGAAGACCTTTCTTCCTTTTTGTAACATGCATGCGATTGCAGATTTTTCTGTTTATGTTACTAAATACCAACACTCCGCCGCCACGAGACCCGCCCCGACATACCGACCGGTCGCGTGCTCCCGGTTAGCCCCCTCTACTCCGTGCATGGAGGCGCTAGCCAACCTCTTCCCCCCAGTTTGGAGCCACTTCACCATTGGCGCCTTATAGCGAATCAACACTTGCACGCCCCGGTCGGACCCTCTACCCCGTGGCCGGCCTTTGCCACACTCGACCAAGCCCACTCCCGTGCCATGGCCGTGTGCCGGTGCCATGGCCCTATGACCACACCTAGCTGTTGTGGGCTTGACCGCCACACCACACCTGCCGTGGTAGCGTGTTGCATAGTTCCATGGGAACCAAGGAAGAAGAAACATTTTCCCCATTTCACCTCCTATCGCGTCTGGCAATGAGATATAGCGGGAGATGGAGCTATACCAAACACTTCGGTGGATCGAGGTGAATCCTAGATTTAGGGCGTGTTTGGCAGAGCTTCTGCTCTAGAAAAACTGCTCCAGAGCTGCAGATCCGCGCAGCTCCACCGTGGAGCAGCTCCACTACGGATCGAAGATCCCAAAAGCGTTTGGTACAGCTCTAGATTTCACCATCCCTATAACATTTAGGGCCCGCATGTCAGGAGAATAGAAATAAAAAAAAAACCTTCCTTTTTCCTTTGCGTCCGGATTCCGGTCCGATTCCACGCACGGCGCATCGAGCGCTGGCTCGCGAGGGGACGCTGCTCGTCCTGCCCTACCTGCTGCGCGCCAGCCGCCAGAGCTGCTACTGCCGCCGTGGCCGCCGCCGCAGAGCCTGCAGAGCCTGTGCAGATGATGCGGGTGCGGCGTCGCTGAACTGAACAAGCGAGGCACGGACTCGTCACTAGTGCCGGGCGTGCGTGACGACTGGTGTGGCAGGCTCACGTAGACGCAGGGCCCTGCCATGCTCTTGTTGCCACCCGCACGGAGACTCCTCTTTGGACCCTGCCTCATAATTGGCCTCATTTAGTTGGGCAAATTTTTGTGGCAAATGTTAGAAAGTTAGAATTTAAACACTGTAGAAGACGTTTCGTTTGTTTGTGGTAAACATTATCCAATCATAGACTAACTAGGCTCAAAAGATTTGTCTTTGTCATGTACAAATGAACTGTGTAATTAGCTAATTTTTTTTACCTACATTTACTGCTTTCGAACATATGTCTTTTTAGTGTATTTAATGTGATGTGATGGAGAGAGAATCTGAAAACTTGAAAGTTGGAGGCAAAAACTTGCCCAACTAAATGAGGCCCTCTACTTTGGACTCGGGAATATGTGAAACATCAATTTTCAATGCATCATCATCACGGGAGTCGTGGGGAAAAAGTTACGTGAGGAAGACGGCGTAATAAAACGAGGAAAAAGTCTACATCACCCCCTCAACTATGGGTGGTAGACTACATAACCCCCAACCTATGAAACGGTCTATATCACCTGAACTTTCGAAAACCGGTCAAATTACCCCCAAAGCATTTTTGAAAAATCATAGTAAATCACAGAAAAATCATAAAATGAAAAATCAAATTGTGTTAGACTCGAATGAGTAGATCTACACAATGAACATATCATATGATATGCTTTAGTTCATTTTTTTACAGCTATGAGGAAAAACAGAAATTTAAAGTTGCAGCAAAAAAAAATGAACTAAAGCATACCATATTATATGTTCATTGTGTAGATCTACTCATTCGAGTCTAACACAATTTGATTTTTCATTTTACAATTTTTTTTTGTGATTTACTATGACCCAAAACTGCTTTAGGGTAATTTGACCGGTTTTCGAAAGTTCGTAAGGGTGATATAGATTCTACCACCCATAGTTGAGGGGTGATGTAGACTTTTTCCAATAAAACGAACGATCATTTTCCACTAATCGGTGGCGTGGTGGGTAATTTCTCTCAACTCCACCAAATCTAATTTCGTGGAGCACCCCTTGAGGTACTCCACCAAATCCCTTTGGTGTCTGCTCCACCACTTTTTTGGAGCAGATCCGCGATGGAGTTGCTGGAGCTAAAACTGTTTGGCTGAAAAAATTCAGAGCGGAGCTGGATTTTAAGATCTGGAGCTACGTGGAGCTCCGCCAAACACGCCCTTAGGGGTGTTTAGGACTGCTCCATGAACTCTGCTCCACAAACTCTACCGGGAGTGGCTCCACAGAAACCGGAGTTCATGGAGCACCCCTTTAGATGCTCTCATAACTCCACCCTTTTTTCTCGAACCGAAAAGGGAGCTAAAACTGTTTACTCGCGGAGGAGCTAACCCAAACACCCTCTTAGATTCATCCCTTTTGTCACCGGTGGAGCCTACCAAATATGCCCAAAGATCAATTCCACCTTAAGTCACTGAGTTAAAAACTATTAGTCTAAGTTTTATTTCAGCAATTCCCTACAACATACTCCAAGTCCTCATTGTCCTACACCAACTTGGAGGTGACCAACAAAATGATTTTTGTGGATCCGGCCTTTGTTTTATTGTAGGTCATTTTGCAACGGGCGACGCATGGTGGGCCTGTGTCTTCCTATTTAGGCCAGTGCCTCGGGCTACAATCGCCGGAAGGCGATAACATGGTACATCTCATATGCTACATGAGTTCCACTAGAAGATATTTTTATGGAAAGAGAAATGTAAATATATATAGTGTTGGTCTAGACACCTTTTTCTTGGCGGGGTTTTCTGTAGATCACCCTCATTCCATCATTTCACAGGTTCGTAAATTGTCAATAATGCTACTCAAGATATTACAAACTTTCCTTCATATTTCCTCGAGCTTGAACTAATAGGTCGAACGGATCACATTCAGTTAGCATGGGCTTCCATAGTATTCGTATCTTTCAAGCAAGATATGGTCACCTAAGAACCAACCTCCCTCGTAGCTGTTGACTTTCCATCCGTTTTTAGCTAGCTTCCCCTTTTACAAATCCTGAAGACGAATATCTATATTTCTAATCCAAATCATGGCTGCTATGCAGATTCGCCAGTAGGATCAATCCTGTTTTCCTTATTTCAAGTTGAGCAAACAAACCGTTTGTGGGAGAAACTATTATATGTGCCTTCTTGGATGTGGGAAGAACATCATTCATCGCCACTAAGCTGAGCTGCCAATGGTATTAGTCTGCCATCAGATTATTAAGTGATGCAGTATCATTGTTCTTAGCAGAGAAGCATTATTTCCCAGATGATTGAAACTCATATGTCATCTACTATGTTCCGTGGGTGTGTCCCCTTGCAATTATTCGGCCCAAGCTCAAGGATGAAGATTTGGCCCCTGCACAAAAGCTTTCACATGCGTCGACAACGACCCTCACATAGCCCACCGTAGGCTTTCCGTGCTGGTATTGTTATTGATTTTCTCTTCTGTACGTTTTTTTTTCCTCCACTTGAGTCGTGGATTTGTTTCCGTGTATCATCCCCACACCCCTGTGTGTGCGCCGGTTGGCAAAATTCTTTGTGCGGTGAAGTTCTGTTCAAGCTGATAGGGTTCGGTCCTTTTCTATTGAGTCTTTTGCCGTGCAATATCTTCTTTGAATAAAGTTGCATTTGTTCCAAAGAATATAAAAATATATTCACGATGCGAGAATAGGAGCCTCATCTTTTTTGCCTTTTGGTTCATGATAGTCTTGGATTCCCTCCAGTTTGGTCTATCGGAATAATCATGACATATATATACCCTGCTGCCGGATCAAGCTGAATCTGAAGACCGAGGAGAACAGCAAAGGTGAACTTGAGAAGTCATTTTTATTCCCTCATCGTTAGACATTGAGATAATTTCTCCTTTTTTGACAATTTTCTCCAGCGAATTTCAGGTCACAAGCATTGATCGTGAATTCTTGGTAATTGGTTAGTATAAATGTTGGTGATTCTCCAAGTCCGGAACAGTTTGGAGCTATAAGTCGCGTCGGTTCTTAGAATTGAGAATTTGACCGGAATGTATAGACTATAGAATGCTTGAATTGATGTGATGACGAATTAGTACATGCCGGCCAGTACAATACAGTCGTACTAACCATCTGTTTTCAGGTTCAGTTTTCTTTCTAATCCATTGACCAAATTTAATAATCGTTGTTATTCATTCGTGAAGAGAGTAAGTGACACCATATGTTTTAGTCTTCTCTTCTGCTACGTTCGCGTCTCCTTAACGTTTTGCTTTTTTTTTCACAACTTGTATAAAGGGGGTTGTCTTTTTCCTCGAATATATACTGTATTTTGCACCTCAATTTCGTGCATGCCTTTATTATCTGCAACTCACGTGCGTCAGCACTTAGCAGCTCGAGACATTGAGATCCCCTGCAGCAGCGGAATTTATAAACTCTGGTGCGGCAGGATCACACGTGACGACATCGCGACAGAGCAGCGTGGGACAACACGAACTAGCTAAAATATTACTACAAGTACGGTTAGAGCAACCGCAATGTATATGGACCATGTAGTCCATATACACGCCTTTTTATGTCAAGTCCTTAGTTATTCCTAGTGTCACAATATTGTAGTCTCAATGGACCAGGCATGGGCCCATCAACAAATAAAAAAATCAAAAGCCCAATCGGCTGCCATGGCCCAAAGAATCGATGTGGTTCAAATCCGGTGCTCTTTCGACCTTTTCCTTTTCGATTTTTTCCAATTTGTTATGCATTAAGTGGTAGCGACGTTCCGGCCGACGACGAGGCGCCTATGGTGACCGAGAATCTCCGGATCTGCCGGCCGCCCACCGGGGTAGGGTTTTACGTGTGTTCATAGGGGTGAGTGTGCGTGCGTGTTGTGAGTGTCTGCGTTGTCTTGTGTCATTCTCATTCAAAAAAAGGTGAGGAGAGCCAAAAGAGAAGAAATATTTGTTTATTTCTTATGGCCAGTCCATTAGCTATGGAAATGGTCCACTCCAATGTTTCAGGACAATATTTTAACTCCTATGGACTGCTTTCCTGCAACATTGTGGTTGCTCTTACAGATCAAAACAGGACAAAGCGCAAAATGTAATTGTCTCTATATTAATTATTTTTTAATTAATTTGTTTATGTTTCCAAGCGTGTGCACCAAGGCATTATTTATCTTGTCTATTTTTCTCTATCAAAACACACATATCTATATAGAAATACGTCATCAGGCCCCACTACTTTGTGACTAAATACTTTGCTAAAAAGTTAAAACCACGACTTTTGTCGGGTCAGAGTGTCGCCAAGAGTTTCCGAGATAAGTATTTTGTTGCTATATATATAAGTTTGATTAATTGAATTGGTCACCCAGTGTGACTGGTTGTTGTCATAAATGTGCATTCAATACCTATGTAATTTCTTTGGAATCACTACAAGGGCACAAAAATATTACTCATTCATAGTGAGAAATGTAGTGATGTGATGTTGTTAATAGAATGTTTTTCGTGATTAATCTTATCCTTGGATAGTTTTTCGTAATCAATCTTATCGTTTGATAGAAACTCTTCTCTAATGTCCTTATATGTTTAAACATCTTCAACGGTTTCTCTTACACTTACTTTACTCTGAGATGTAATGCAGCCAACTCTGTGCAAATTAAGGCTTCAACTACTCTAATTGATAAGTTGCATCAAAGTGTGTCAATAATCCTCTCACCATGCTACAAGAGATGATATAGCCCTCTGTCCTAAAATTGTTGATGTTTTAAGATTGGAAGCAAAGTAACCAAGGTGGAAGGTAATAGACGCCAAGTATCCCTACTCGCATCCATGACGACTGGCTGAGAATTTAGAAACTTCGTGTGTATTAATGGCTCTCCTTGCTGTGAGTTCGATCATATGGCTACTGCTCCAATGCTCCTAGAGAGACCCACCATCCAACATTGTACTTTTCTTCATTTTTTTCTATTACCATCAAGGCTACCAGTGAATGCAAAAGTGACAGGATGACGGATGATTGAAGTTTGATGGGCTAGAGTAGGATGCTATAACGTCAAGCATTTTGGTACAAGTTTTGAATCCGAACATCAACTATTTTGGGACGAGGAGAGGGTACTTTCCAACAATTTAATATGTTAAATTCTTTGTTTCTCTTCTCAAGCTTGTCAACCAATAGCTTGATAGCTCTGAATCATTCTCTTAAGTCCCAACTGCCTCCATATGCTATTCAAACTGAGATACCAACATATGTCATAGGTTCTCTTCATCCTCTTTATCTGTATTTAAGCGAAATTGGTGCTTCATTTGAATTTAAGTGAATTGGTGCTTTATTTAAACTTCTATTGGTAGAAGTGCTAGCAGTTTCAATACATGAACAAATAATTCAGTAAGGGCTTATTTAACTTTTAGCTAAATTATCCACGTCTAGTTCATACAAAATTTCTAAGCAAAATACCAAATACTTCAACTTGTATCACAGATAAAAAATAGTGCAAATTGCATTCTTGCTCCTAATACTTCTGATGTTCACTTTATATACATGTGTTTTATGATGTATTTTGTGATGTTCATGTACATAGGAATTGGTTTACTGTTTAGGGGACGTGTAGTGATTTTTGCAAAGTGTACATATAATGTTATGAGCTGTATTTTTTTATGATGTTCGTATAGTATACAAGTGATGGTTTATGACCGTTATCCAAACAAATCCAAACAAAAGTTTATAATACTGACACCTAAAATAAAGCAAATCCTATTTCTTGAATTTGCTAAAACATTTTTAACTTGTTTTTTTTTTTTCCTTAAAGGCAACTGATATATAGGAAAAGTGAAAAATATTTGGGAGGAAAAAAAGAAGGAAAAGGACGCAAGCTTTGCTTCGGGCTCCTATTTATAGCCAACTGCCCCGAAAGCGATCTCACCTCGGCTCATCTCCTTTTTTCCATTTCGCCCCCTCCACTGTTTCAATAATAATAAAAGGATTCTCGATTCGATTTCCTCGCGAATTTTTCCGGTGAGCGGCGGCGATCGGCTTCGGATCGGCGGAGCGGAGATGGTTGCCGTGGCGGCGGAGGTCCCGATCCGCGGTGCGGACGGCGTGACGGCGGCGGAGAGGGAAGCGATGAGGGCGGCGGCTGCGGAGGCGGCGGCGAAGGGCGGTGAGGGGGAATCGGGGAAGGAGGAGGTCAGGGTGTATGAGAGCGACATGAGGAAGCTGGAGGAGCTGTTTTCGAAGCTGAACCCCTCGGCGAAGGAGTTCGTGCCGCCGTCGCGCCGCCGGGTGGACGGCGGCGCTCGTCGTCTCGGCCGACGCGCCCGTGTTCGTGTCGCCGGCAATCGACTACTACGCGCGCCACCACCAGCTCCCACCGCCGCCGCCGCTGCAGCAGCAGCCGGTGCACGTGCTGCAGTTTGTGGGTGGCGTCGGCGGGGGTGGCATGGGTGGCGGCGGGGAGGGACTCCAGCAGCGACGGATCCGCCAATGGTCAGCCGAATCGACGGGTAATCATTGAATTGCCGAGTCCGATTCGGTGCGGATTGTCTCCGGGTAGGGGTTTGCAGTGGGCTGTTTCTGGGTCGATCGATCGGTCGGCTTTGGACTTTTTTGTGATGTTGATGGCTTTGGATTTTTGTCGCCCTCGTGCCATCGCTTGGGGTGCCATCGCTTGGGGAGCTGATCTTTTGGGAGGGTTTTAGGTCTAGATTGGTTGCAGTACAAAATTCAATCCATCTGCCCGGATCAATTGGCATTGATACTCTATGATGCATGGGATGTCTAAAAGATTCTTATCAGCTGATTACTCCCTGATCCCCTGCAAATGAATTTTCTGTCATTGGATTTTCTTTATGGTTTCTTCTCCGTTATGTTCTTTCTTGAAGTGCTATGAGTTGGGTAGTATAATTGGAGTAACTTTCTTGAGAATAATCAACTGCATTTGGTCTGTGGTTACAGAGAAGGAATGGCTTCATCCATGGGAGGAGAAGGATGATGGGTGGCCGGCCTCGTCGATCTGACAGGGAGGATAGTGTGCGACGAACAGTCTATGTCTCTGACATTGATCAGCATGTAAATTCTTGAGAATGAGCTATCGTGTTTGGGTATATTTAGTTTTTTTCTTGATTTGTTGATCCCTTTGATTTGCAGGTAACTGAACAGAAACTTGCTGAAGTTTTTTTCAAACTGTGGACAGGTGTGTTCTAAGGTTCCTGATATTCAATCTAGTTGAAGTCCTATGATTTTTATTTGTCTATATTCTGAACACAACAAATAACAAAATATGAACATCCTATCATTTTTGTTACATGTGCTTAGCTCCATTGTAATTGTGTCTAGTACTCTGTAAGCATGTCTGATGGGTCTTCATGGTTAAATTTGTGCTGGTTGCTCTTTGGCCCTTAGGACTTTATATGTTGATTGCAGCGGCTGTTTGTATTTTTTAATAACTGTGTTGTGATAAGATGTATGAACTTGTTAACAAATTGGATTTGACTGCAGTTTCATTGTTCCTGAGTAATGAAATTCAGGTTCCCTTAGTATGGGGGAAACTGATCACAACATTTGTCTCTTCGGGCTTAAAGATTGCAGGGGGCACACTTTTTATCTGCAAGTTGCAAATACATGATTTTAAACTTATATTGTTGGACGTTCTGTACCTTGTTAGAATATTGGCATCTTTGCATTATACATAAGCTGTCATGTGTACAATTGCAATCTTAGTCTGTAATTTGTTGGATAGGTGAACAAAGAATGAATTTGCAATAAACTGTACACATATTTTCAATTATGAACTTAATTGGGTGTCATCTGGTCATCTGGACTTAATTCAGTTAATTGCACACAATAAATTAAATCAGTTACTTGTTATTTATAATGAATTCCCATACTTTTTAGTTTTGCCATGTTTTCTTCTATAGAGTATAGACACTGGCCAAGGTATAATGTCTCTTGCAGAATTAAGATCAGAATGTGGTCTAACCTTTTGAATCAATCATATACTTAAAATGCTCTTCATGGAATTGCAAATTTGTGCTTCTGGATACTTTTGTCAATAAAGTAGGCATCTATTCCCTCCATTCCAAATTATAAGACTTTCTGGCTTTTCTGGATGCATTTTCTTTACTATGTATCTAGTTATACACTGTGCCTGGATACAAAGTAAAGGAAATGTATCTAGAAAAGCTAGAAAGTCTTATAATTTGGAATGGAGGTAGTATTTTTTATTTATCTGAGAAAGTAGAAACAAAATTTTTTTCTCTTGGGTAATCAATGGCCATTGAGCTTGTAAGTCGTGTGCGTAATCAGCCCATGAAATGATGATGGTGAGATCTCCTTGAGTGCTCACATGGACCATAGTGTTGAGGTGCATTGTTTGTCCCCTTGTGCTCCCTGTGCTCAAATCTATCTGATCCAACCAGGCAGCAACGCCACCAGATACTTAAGCTGGCAGGTCCAGCCAAGCCATTTTTCAGGGTTTCCTGTTTCATTTGTTATGCTTGGGTGTTGAGAGAGAGAGAGGGGGGAGGAGGGGGTGGGGTTTTTACCTGTGTGGCCGCATGGTTCTCCTGATTGCATGATGTGTACTTCCTGCTAGAAAGCATCAAGGTTGGTTTCTACCTGGTTGCTTAGAAATATTAAGGAAAGATGGAAGTTTGAGGCATTGTGTTCAGATTGATAAGCATGAATGATTCTTCTGCATTTCAAAAGGGATAGTAACATAAAACTGGGGTAGATGGATCATATTATTTCGCAAAACATGAGTACTACCCACATGGAGAGTTTAAATTTAAATCCACATTATGTAAACAGGTAGCTCAAACATGGTAGTCTCACTGCACCTTGTCGACTGCAGTTTTAAAATGCTTCATAATGTGGGCGATGCTGTGTGGTTACATTTTATCTCCCTATGTTTGACTTATTATGACATCTTTTTCACATGTAGGTGGTAGATTGCCGTATCTGTGGTGATCCTAACTCAGTGCTCCGTTTTGCTTTTATCGAGTTTGCTGATGATGGTAGTACCTTTTGACATGCCAATTGTTATTTGATAGTCCTCCGTTTGTGTAAGAAACATTCATTAATGAAGCTGCTTTTTCTGCAGTTGGTGCACAAGCAGCACTAGCGCTTGGCGGAACCGTGCTTGGCTTTTACCCTGTCAAGGTTCTGCCGTCAAAGACAGCAATTTTGCCTGTGAACCCTAAATTTCTTCCTCGAGTAAGTAGACGGATAAATTTACATTACCTGTTACTGTTAAATCTCTGTAATAAATGCATTATCTTCATTTTCCTGCAGACTGAGGATGAGAAAGAAATGGTATCCAGGACTGTGTATTGTACTAACATTGACAAGAAGGTATGCTTTGTGCTATATCATTTCTGATTCCCTTTTATTATTTTTTCTCGAAAATGCAGGAGAGCTGCGCCTCATTATATATTAAAAAGAGAGTAAAGGGCAAGAGCTCTAACAACACCACACACACGCACTCGCACCCACCAAATTCTAGGATTACATTTGCGTTCGTGACAACTATACCAGGTGACCACTACAAAACGTGTCACTCTAACTACCGGGAAGTCGAGCCCATGCCATAGACCACAAGAGGCGCTCCTCATCAGCTGCGATCAAAGCACCGACTAAATTTGGAGCTTCTCCATCAAAAAAGCACCCATTTGCGATGGTTCCATAAAGTCCAAGCTGTGAGTATGATGTGCGAATTAATTCCTTGCCTTATCAACTCATCAGCGGTGCTGCTTTTTAGTTTTCTCCCACCAATCATGGTAAGATAACTCTGTAGACTGAGGAGACAAGCTCAGATGCCCGACCTGTCTGAACAGAATAAACCAGAATTCTCTTACGAAAACACAGTTGACAAGGAGATGGTCAATAGTCTCCTCTTCCTGGTCACAAAGAGGACAATAATTTGGATGAGGTAGCCCACGACGTGCCAGGCAATCAGCCGTCCAGCAGCATTTATTGTGCGCGACCAGCCACATAAAGAAGCGGCATTTGGGTGGTGCCCATGATTTACAGATCCTTTCCCATGGTCCAAAAAGAAACCTTCAATAGTCGACTTTGCTGAGTATTGTCCACTGGAGGAGAGCCTCCATAAGTGTCTGTACTCAACCTCCGGCTTCAGCTGGAAAATCCATTAGTAGATCCCATAGATGAAGGTAATCTACACTCTACAGTCACACCAACTGTGCATGCTCCCTGAATGTCTGAAATCCATGCCCGGTTAGTGAGGGCATCCCTGACAGTGCACCTCTTTTTGGGGATAGCCACGAAAAGGCGAGGGGCAAGGTCTGGAATGCATTGCCCATGGAGCCACTGATCTATCCATAAAAGAGTATTTGCACCATCTCCAATTATGGAATTCACTGCTCCTGAGAAGAGGGCTCTCACTTGCCCAGGCACATGGAAGGGGAGAGCAGCCCAAGGACAGATGAGGCTCTGTTTGCTGCAGCCAAACCCATCTCATGCGCAGAGATTCCCTTTTATTATGGTAATGTTAATTGGTGAAGTGTGAAAACAAAAAGGACATTTCAAATGCTAAGGTCTCCTTTCGAGGCCTTCTTTTTTTTTTTTTTATGTTCAAATGCTATATATAATTATTGCACTAACTTAAGGCACATATGTTTACATAGAAATCAAGTGGTGTTTGGGTGTGTTAGGGTTCTTGCCTTCTTTTTCTTCTTAATATAAAGGAGAAAAAAAAAAATTACAAAACTTTTTTTGTCTAGATTGGAGAAGAGGAAGTGAAGCAATTCTTTGAGGGAACATGTGGTGAAGTATGTGACCTCTATGCTCTTATTGTAGGCATGTCTTCTTTTACATGACTTGAGTATAAATAATCTGGATACATAACTATCTTCCCTTTTCCTTTAGGTTTCTCGGCTGAGGCTGCTTGGTGATTATGTGCACTCCACATGCATCGCCTTTGTTGAGTTTGTCCAAGTAAGTAAAAATGGAAATTTAAAATTCAATATCGTCACAAATAAATCAATTTCTATATCAGAAATAATGCCAAACACAGTAAATGAACAACACAAACACTTTCATGTAAACATTTCCTGTTGGACAAGCGAGCATTACAATATTTTGTTTGTAAAATCGTCTAATTGGTGATTGCTTTGTAGCAATTTCGTTGTTATTTCCTCCAGACTGGATGATTCACTTTCATCCTGCTCAAATGCTTAGTATTTATCTGATTCATATTTGGATCATTTATTTGCATTGCAGCAGATGACATCATTAATTAAGAATTAGTTATTCAAGTAACAACAGATAAAGTAAGGTCCATTACTGATTCACGCCACAAGCATCATAACTTTATCCACAAACACCTTTCTCCTGGCCTCATGTGCATCTCTCTCATCTTACTACTTTTAATCTGTGTCAGCTGCCAGTCTTTTAGAAACTTGTTACTCCCTCTTACAATACTTGTCCGTGGCCTCAGGGATATATGTTCCATAATATTGAGGAGATCAAGACTTCTGTCTATGTTTTCATTATCTAACTTAATCTAATAAAATGTTTTGAAAGAAGATACCTGTCATATTATTTGTTAGTGGTCATTTTACTTTGGTAGCACATCCTTGGTCAGTGTGCTAGGGATGGATGATTATTGAAACAGAGGATTATTTTACATCCTCTTACATGGCACACATAACCATATGTGTTCACATTACTTGGATAATTTATGCTTTTCAGTCCTGAATCCTAATTATTATAACATTGATACTTCAAATGACCATGTCTATTTTTTTTTTGTAGTATCTGTTTTTTTGAAAAAAAAAAAAAACATACTGATATAATCCATGTGCCTGTAAGGTCAGCAAGTTTTTGGAAATTTTGTGGTTTGTGTTGGGCCGGCAGCAGCAATCAAGCACCCAGCAACCTTGAACTTTCAAGTATAAGAAACTTATAAGAACATATTTTGAACTGAAACATTTAGTGTGTTAGCGAATTTCTCTCACCAAGTTGCATAGCAATTAACTTTGAAATCATGGAAACAAACTTGGCTTCATTAATGTTTATGATCAGTTACTTTGCATGCAGAAAATTGAAATGTATACCTGTATATGTAATGTAGTTTTAACATGTCATATCTCCTGAAAAAAAGGTTAAATAAAACATGCAGTTGGTACTGGTTACCCAATGAGTCATATCTCAACCAGTTGTCTGTCAATGACTCAATGGTGTCTGCACATAGTAACACTGTAATTATTGTACTACAGTATAAAAACAAAGCAGCGAGCATTTTGCATTGTATGTTTGAACCTATTAAAACCATCATATTATTAAAGTTTTTAAGAAATATGTCATTTTTTTAATCGTTAAGCTGCATGCATCCAAAAGCAACCTTTAAATTTTAGTGTCCCCCGGTGCACAAGCACGACTATGTTTTCCTTGTTCTATTTGCCACCTTTTTTTTTTCTCTATGCCTCTAGCACCACTCTATGTTTGTTTCCTTTAAATGATATGAAACCCAATGTTTCTTTGAATGGATGAAATGTTTATTTACCTGATGATTTGTTCCTTTTTGGAGCTTGACTGTCAAAATTCTGTTTATGCAGGCAGATAGTGCTATTCTTGCTCTGAACTGCAGTGGCGTTGTTCTTGGAACACTTCCTGTTAGGCAAGAACATATTTTCTGAATGTGTTCAAAAGTTCTGATTATGGTAAGGGTGTCGCCCACTTTTTGCTTACCTACTCTGTACTGTTGATTTTTGCAGGGTGAGCCCGTCAAAGACACCAGTCCGCCCTCGAATGCCCCGTGTGACGTCATACTGAGTTCGGCTCATCTGAAGCCGTCGTCCAGGGCAGCAAATTTCTGGGCAACAAAGCCTTAGTCGTGTGGCCTTAGAGACTGCGCGTCGCGGATCAGTAATTGTTGTTGAGCAGAGTTTGTGTTGGTTAAAATCTAGTCTAGTGGAAGGCCCCTCAGCTGATGTTTCTCGGATCAGAGACCCATCTGTATGGTCGCTCGTAGATCTATTTTGACCGCCATTTTTCTTTTCTTTTTTTGGTCTTTGTTACCATGGTTGGATTCCAGCCTTGACAGGCATTCGGACAATAATGCTTATGGCGTATCTTATCCGCTTTCATCTTTGAGCATGTTTTCCCAATGACTGTTGTGGTGTACAAATGCTGTTACTGCTATGAGGCGGAACTGTCGCAGCAATATGCAAGACAGGCCTGTGGCTCACGCCCTGTAACTGCATTTGTAACATGCATAATGTTTTATTTAGACGGAAGTAGGTGCATATAGTCCACGATGTCAAAGTTCGATTTTGGATTAACGTTTTGGGATCATTGTGTGCGCGCGGATGTTTCTTAAACTGAGCACGCAGAGCAAAGCTTGCGTGTTGAGATAATGCAACTATACTTGAATATTGCACATGGGATCGTAAATATGCTAACTGCATATTGCATATTTTGCGATCAGATGGGAGTAAACGACCTTTCTCACAGGAGGCTTTCTTTGTAGAAAGCCTTGTTTGTGATATGAATGATCTGCTAATTTTTCATACCATTTTAATTATTTTTGGTTTCATTTATCTGCGCATGTAACTTGGTATACTACTAGAGAGAGATGTTTTCAGTTTGAATTTTAGCGCATAATAAATGATTCTTGATATGATGGAGATGGAGAAGTCAAATACAAAGTGGGTTCTTTTTTTTTTTGTCAGGTTAAATTTTTGATGTGCATAGAAGCTCAATATTTTAGTTATTAGAGCTTATTTTGAATAATACGAGACATAAAATAGAACCTGTTGCCGCTCCACCCTATCAGGTTGGCAGTTGCAAGCTTTGCCCTCCTTTTTTTTTTTTTTTTTAAAAAAACTTTATGATTTTGTCCTTTACTACTAGAGGTCAATGTGATTTTTGCCATAGTCAACGGTCAAAACAAAACATGTGGACAAAATTAAAATTTGTACTTCACAAAATTAGGGGTAAAAACAAAAAAACAAAAATCTCTTATTAGTTTATGTAGAAGAAAAGAAAAAAAAAGAAGTATTTGAAAAAAAAAAAAAAAAACTCCGCGGCTTCGGAAGCTAGAAAAAAAAGCGTTCCCAAGTCACCTGACCCGTTGGTTTACCTACCGCGCTCCGCTTTCTGAGTGCGCCACGGACGCACACAAATAGGGAAAGCAAAGGAACGGTCAAGCGGCAGGCACTAGCAGCCAGCAGTGCACAACACCGACCATCCACATCGATAGATCGCCGCCGATGGCCTCCTCCCTCCGCCATTTCGCCGGCCTCGGCTGTTTCCCAGCCGCGGCGTCTACCTCTGTCTCCACCTGCTTCCTGCCTCGCAGCGCCCCCAACTTCTGCTCCTTCCTGGCGCTCCGTTCGATCAGGCAGTCCGCGGCCGCCTCCGCCACGACGGCGAACGCCCCCGCCTCTCCGTCTCCGGTAGAGCAGCACCGGCAGCAGGCTGTCCCGTGCCTCGTCAGCGACCCGCCGCCGGCGTCATCGGCAGCAGCGGTCCCGCTGCGGGTGGGGATCGTCGGGTTCGGCAATTTCGGGCAGTTCATCGCGAGCGGCGTGCAGCGGCAGGGCCATACCGTGCTGGCGGCCTCCAGATCCGATTACTCCGACTACTGCGCCCGCCACGGCATTAGCTTCTTCAGGAGCGTCGACGCGCTGTGCGAGGAGCAGCCCGACGTGCTGCTCATCTGCAGCTCCATCCTGTCCACGGAGGGCGTCGTCCGCGCCATCCCCTTCCACAAGCTCCGCCCCGACGCCATCGTCGCCGACGTGCTCTCCGTCAAGGAGTTCCCCCGCAACCTCCTCCTCGAGGTAACCGAACCGTACGTACGTACTGCAGCAATCAAAAGCACTCTAAAATTAGTTCGGAGTAATTGATTACTGGTGCAGCGTTAATCAGGCTTTTTCATTTCAACACCTACCTGACCGTTCTCGACCAATAATCAATAATGCACCTGCTCTGCCTGCCGACTGTTGGCAGATGAGCTGAATAGCTCATGTTGGTGAACGGCGGAGAATACTGGAGAGGCGTTTGGACCGCAGCCTGTGACAATAGGCTCATGGTCATCGGACTTATAATAGCTAATGGCTTTATCCACCAATCAGCCCCATTAGTTTTGTTTATTAGCCCATGTTTAACATTTGTGTTTCAGTGTTTGGCATCCGAAACTTTAGAACTATTTTTAGCTCTATGTATCACCTGTCACTATGCCTACTCCGTGCAGCAGAATTCTTTACTTGATTTTCTCTGAATTTCTGGGTGACGACCTTATGTTGGTACCAACTGTACTTACAAGGAATGGTGCATTGTCGTGTCTGGAATCCAGAATGAGGATGGTTGGTACACTGATACATTGCCAATCTGTCAGGTTCTACCACCAGGATTTGGGATCATCTGTACACACCCCATGTTCGGGCCGGAGAGTGGTAAACACGGCTGGGGCAAGCTTCCCTTCGTGTTTGACAAGGTCCGTGTCGTGGGAGACGGGGATCAGGCAGCAAAGTGTGACCAGTTCTTGAGCATATTTGAACAGGAGGTAATTCTACCGGGACTATTGAGCTCTTTGATTTTCATTCACAGTGGACCATTTGTGGGAGTAATTTTGGGTCAGAACAAGTGATTGACTAGAGACTGGGGTTACTGAACATGTGGATTTTCTGTGTTTCATTTCGTTCTAAACAATGCTTGTAGGGATGTAGGATGGTGGAGATGTCATGCGCGGAGCACGATTGCTACGCTGCGGGTAGTCAATTCATCACGCACACAATTGGCAGGTCAGCAACATTACATGCATATCTGGAATGTTTTTGCAGTTGTTACTCCAAATTGTTTCTTGTATCTGCCTGCTTAGCGTCTGTTGGAGCCTAAACTGCGAAGGGAATAGGAATGGCTGATTGGGGGTCTCGGCTTGAACGCCCAACGGTGAACTGGTGGTGCCGTGCTCGGCGCCTGGCTGCAAGCGAGATAGAGCGAGGGCAAGAGAGCGCTAGGGTGCCAGGGAGCGAGAGAGATTAATCTCAATCTCTGGCTAATCTTTTCATTATCAAAAGTGTTCCCTACTTATATAACAAAAGTCTAACAAACTGTTCCTGAATCGAAGGAATGAAATCACATAAAACAAATTCCTAAAGAACCGGATCCTGATAACTGCGGTGACGTCGCAGAGCTGGTGACCACGCACTGGGGTCACACGCCCGCGTCTTGGCCCACCGTTCAGCCACTAGCCTGGTTGCGCCTCTTGATAACTTTGCCGACCATAAGAGCATCATGCTATAAACAACTCACGGTGTTTGGTGCAGGGTTTTATCACAACTGAACCTCAAGTCAACCCCAATCAACACCAAGGGTTATGAGACCTTGCTGCAACTTGTAAGTGGTCAATGACATGGTCTTGTCCATTCTTGATTGCTGAATGCTGAGACGAGGGGCTCTTATCGCCTATGAACCTTGCAGACCAAGAACACCGTAAGCGACAGTTTCGATCTGTACTACGGGCTCTTCATGTACAATGTCAATGCCACAGAGCAGGCAAGTGCTCTCCACTCAACTCATCATGCATTATAAGCTAGTTTTGGTTAGCCTCTGGGTCAGTGATTCCTGTATATAGCACAATTGTTGTTAACAGTATATATGTCTAAAATTAAACTCAAACATCACCCAAACTTTTCACTACTTCACGTGCAGCTTGACAACCTTGAAATGGCATTTGAGAAGGTGAGACAGATGCTGTCTGGCAGGCTCCACGACTTCATACGAAAGCAGATTGTGGAGAGAGCACCTGTGCCAGCGGATCGTTCAGGAAAATTAGAAAATGGTAGTTCAGGAAAATTAGAAAATGGTAGGTCCAGTTCTCCTGCAGCTTGCCTCTTATAGACAGTAACTGAAGAAAAGAAGACACAGGTATCCCCCATTTCCCACGCTTCAACCGGAAACTTCTTCCCTAACTATTACTTCATCAAAATTATAGTTCACTTTGATTTTGTCTTAAGTTAAACTTCTCAAAACTTGAAATGTTTTTTTTAAAAAAAAAATATTGATATCTATAAGTTTAAATAAATTCATATCAGATAGTATAATGCATGAAACATCTAATAAAAAATATGATGTTTTAGATGTTGGTGGATTTTCCTACAAATTTGATCAAAGACAAAAAGATGTTTACCTTAGGACAAAACCAAAGTGAGACAGACTTTAAAATGGTGGGAGTATGTTGTTGTAAGTGTACAATTTCCATAGTTGTTATTATTACTATTGACTAGTCCATTAAGAGAATAAGGCTGCTATTTGTTGTATAAATGGTTCAAGTAACAATGTAGATGGTTCCATAGTTGCTATAAGAATATAAGAATGTTGAGGATTGTTATTTGGGTGATTATGAAATATGATAATACGAAGAATGGTATTCATTTTAATTGATATGAGAATTTAAGTTATTTTGTCGCCATGTGTATACAATGCTACATGCACGTCAGCTTATGTGCGTGTAGCATTGTATCACCATAAAAGTATACTTAATCTTAATGTCGGTATTTCTATAAGGCACTATTTTTTTTCCAAAGGTGGCAAGAATTTTTCCACTTCAAACTCACTAAAAGAAAACAGCAACTCCAGGACACCCTGAACAGAGAAAATGAAAGGGAAAAAACTAAACATCTGCCCACTTGCCCACATTAGATCTCGTTGCCAACTGGTATTGTTGTATGTGTTCCTTGCATAAAAGAGGCACTTGTCTTGGCTAAGGCACTATTATAGTAGGTCTTTAATAAACATAATTTAAAATCTAGATTATCATATACGATATAGGATGATTACAATCATGATATCCTTAAAATCTTGCAAGCTGCCTGGAATCATATCCGCCTCTCCTTCCGTAAGGGTTTGAAGGGCCAATCCCATGCTTCTTTCCACTGTCAACTTTCCTCATCTTTTCGTGCTTAGATGCACTGCTGTCCAGGTCCAGATTCACTTTAGGAGGGTTCTTAAAACAGAAAGATGCTGCAACTTTCTGAAAGAAAGAAAGCAATTAGAAATAGTATTACCTCATCCTCGCAGCCCCACCAAAAATAAGTAACAGATAGACAATTTGTATTTCGTATTCATTGCCCTTCTACTTGACTAGATTTGCAAGTTAAAAGCCAGAGTACAGATAAATGCACACAAACCAAGGATAACCTTAGGAAATAAATTCACAAAGTACATACCGTGAGATCAAGTTGATGGACATAAAAAATGTCTTTCATAGAGTGTGAGTTGTATGCCAAAAGGTAGGACCTATAGGCTTCCTTCGCTGACTGATTTAGGAAGTAATTCCCACCAACAATGTTCTCCTGCTCCCAAACTCAAGTTAAATACTACACATTGAAACAACAAGATTGAATTGTGAAAGAGACACTCACAAGTTGTGATTGCGCTTTAGGCACATGCTTCTCACTGAACACATATTGAGTCAGAGAAATATTGGCCGCCTGCAATGTGTTATGTCCTCAATCCAATTATGTGGAATATCATAATCGGAGATGTAAAAATCATAAAAAATGCTTTAACATATAAATCAAACAACAATATCCATGTTTCAGAGTACTTCCCAACACACTATATTGACTTTGTCAGACAATATGTAATGCCAAAGAAAAAAAGATGATCACATTAAAGTTAAAAACAGTGCCACATATACTTCGAGGTTCCTCTTAATATAAGAGGGAGAAGGGTGGAGGGATTGGGAAGGCACAATGGCACATTACCTGCAGGTAAATAAGCAACTTCAATTCTTCCGGTAGTAAGAACAATAATGCACTTCCTTTGCCTTCATCACCTCGGGCAGTACGACCAACCCTGTGAATGTAATCCTACAAATTAAATTCCAATGCCAAGTTAGAAAATTTGAGAACAATAGGTAACTAATTTAGGAAGGTTCAGAACCACTTACCTTTGGGTCATCTGGAGGATCATATTGCACAATATAGTCCTAAACGAGACAAGGGGTCCTTAGGTTAGCGAGGGGTACAGAAAGGATTGGTACAAATGATTTAAAAACACAGGCCAAAACCTTACCACATCAGGAATATCAAGTCCACGTGCTGCCACGTTTGTGCACAATAAGATGCCCCTTTTCTCCTTCAAAAATCGGAAGAATGTACTAGTTCGCTTCTGTTGCTTCAGCTGCCCATGGATATCATAACACTCTATCCCAAAGAAATTTAGAAGTTCTGCATGGAACTTGACTGAGCTACATGATGAAAAGAACACTATGATCTTCACATCCTGCTCCTTAAGCTGCATCCTTCTTAGAAAAGCATACAGAACCAGAAACCTTTTCTCGCTTGGAATGACACAATAACCCTGCTGCAAGCCCTCAACTGTAGGCTGTAAGAGCATCAAAGTTATTTCTCATATCAAATAAATAAAAAATTCTTTAGAATAGACTTGAACAGCATTGTGAAACAGTTCCATACCTTCAATTTAGAATCATCAACTCCAACATAAACAAGTTTCCTTTGTCTTTCTTCGTTCCGTCCAAATGTAAAATTCACAAAATCTACAACCTGTGGGATCAAATCACATAAACAATGGCACCGACAGAAAGAAAGGGGATCGGAGTTTGAATGTGCTAACTAACAGATCCACTGACCTTTTGAGTCTGTGTGGCTGAAAAAAGAACAGTCTGCCTATCCTGTGTATGATGGATAACAATTCGAGGACAAAATACAGCAATCTCAGTAGAAAAGTTAAAAACGATGCACTTAGATATGAAATGAACTTGTCAGGTTATCACATACCCAAGGAAGTCGTTTAAATATTTGTTTCATATCCTCCTCAAAATTTTGCTCAAGTATGCGATCAGCTTCATCAATTACGAGGCACTACAACATAGCAAGTCATGTTAAAAATAGAGTACATATAGGTCAGGAATTACATCCATTGCCTCAAACATGAGTTTTTATGAAAATCAATGTCATTTTCCTGCTAAACAGGACCCATGGCTCATGAGCCAGTGAACCTGGACTTGCCTATGGGGTAGCTCAGCATTGGCAAAATATTCCATTTATGAGTGGACAGGACAATCGATTCAATCCCTGCCCAGCAATGTATTTACTGTATAATTATATATTCCTTTCATCTGAAAATTGAATTTAGCATTGGTGACAGATATGGAAAAAGCTTTTATCTACAGAGCAACAAATAACATCCACTGGACTTGCCAACCCACATAGCTTTGCTAATAAAGCTGAAATTTCATTTATACTCTAATTCAGTTTTAACTGGCCAGTACTGAACAATGAAAAGGTAGAACAACACAAATAATTCATATATGAAACAAATCAGGTGACTGATTATGCTTATGAAATTACTGGTTGTATTTGTTATTTAACGTGATAATTAGAATATGCATGCTATTTCAACAGAAATATTTCCTTGAAGCTTGGGGGGAAAAAAAACAAAAATGACCAGAATGTTTTACCTGTAGCCTTTTATAGTTGAAACCACTGGTACTTCGCAGATGGTCCAAAAGCCTCCCTGGTGTTGCAACTAACAGATTGACCCCTTTCACAAGCTGGATGGCCTCATTTCTTATGTTAGTGCCACCAATAACATATCCAAGAGTTTGTGAGTGATACTTCATTAACTCCTTGGCAACATTGTGTGTCTAGCAGAAAAGAATCAATGGAACACATAATTAGGGATAATGAGATGTGTGAGTCCCTGTGAACGAAGTCTCGGCAACCATTCAACATGAAGATACACTAGTACTGTATGAAACTGACTTCTGGTGCATTATATTTACACTAGCATTGTCTTAGTAGTGGATAGGCTTATCTCAGTTGGTACATCTGATTTTGATCATATCATTCGAAGCAAGTGTTGAAGAGACACAAAACATGTACAATAGAATTAAAGAGAAAAAATATACTGCTGAGTCATGCATATGTATACCTGGATAGCAAGCTCCCTTGTTGGGCAAACTACAATAACTCCAGTACCGTTCCTTGGCGTGAAGCATGCTTTGTGCAGCAGTTCAATCGCTGGTATAAGGAAGGCAAGCGTCTTCCCTGAGCCAGTTTTAGCTGAACCTAGCACATCACTTCCTAGCATAAGATGTGGTATTGATCTAGCTTGAATCTGCAATAGTGTAAATAACCATGTATATATGCAGTTACAGGATGTAATACCAAAATCCAACAGTGCAGCAAAAGAGCAGATTAAATCTAATCAACCCACATAATGCAATAATCATCCGCAGAAACATTCAATCAATTATGGAATTGCACTGAGAAACAGAGTGTATATCTCGCCAAAGAGACGATGTAATGACAAAAACATTAAGCGTAGGCAAGAATTAATGACCTCGGTGAGGTGGGTGTAGTTCATCTCTCTGATGGCCTTGGCGGTGAACTCGGATATGTAGAGCTCTGAGAAAGTCTTGTTAGTCAGAATTCTTCCTGCATTGCCCTTCTTCACCTTTTCTTGTTTATTCTCCTTCTTCCCCTTGTCGACTACCATCCCTATCTCATCCTCCTCCCGCCTCCGCTTCCCCTTCCCCTTCTCAATTTCATCTTTCTTCTTCTCCTTCCCCATCCTCTCCCTCCCATTCCCGTCTCCCTTCGCCTTCTCCTCATCCCCATCGCAGGTGGCGGCGTCGTGGATCGACTCTCCCGACTCCGGCTGAGCAACGGGGTTCTTCAACGGCTGGACCAAGTGGCTACATGGGCTCAGGTGCATGGCGGCGCCGGGGGCTGCTCCTGCTGGAGGTTGGTGAGGGCTCATCCCGGCCAAATTGGAGTTGTACATGATAATACCGACGGCGGAGACGGAGGTGGCGGCGGCGGCGGAGGTGGCTAGGGCGGCAGAACGTATAGGTATTAGTGTACGTGCACTAGAGCGTTTCACGGGCGCGCACACGTCCACGCGTGGGCCGGACACAAATTTACAGTACTGTATGTACTGTTGTACAAAATACTTTTTTTTTGTATATATACATATATACGTACATATGTACAGGATACAAGAAACACACACCCAGACACAAACAAGAGACGCCGATGATCGATCAATCAGACACCGGAACGGCCACCGATCTCACGGAGGATGGATCGTCACTACATGATCGAGCAAGAGCTCGGGTTCTCGTCGCTGAAGTAGTTCCGCACGGCGGCTGGCACTACTTCGCCGGGGTGCTCCTGCTCGTGGTAGTTCCCGTAGAGGTCGGAGTCGAAGTACCCGTGGACACGGTAGTTGTAGGAGCTGGCCTTGGCCTGCTGGGGGTACTGCTGCGCCGCCGCCGCCGCCGGCTTCTTGGCCACCGCCGAGACACCGCCGCCGCCGCTGTTGTTGCCGGCGGCGCGCGGGACGCTGCTGTAGTACTGGTGCTGCTGCGCCTGCGCCTGCCAGGGCTTGGCCTGCTGGTACTGGTACTGGTAGTAGGCCGGGAGCGCGTGGTGGTGGTGGGCTTGGTGGTAGGGCGGGTTGTAGGCGGACGGCCACAGCACGGCGATCCTGCCGGTGCGCCGCGCCGCGCGGAGCGCCTTCTTCTGGCTCACCGATCCCGTCACCGTCACCTTGCCGTGCATCCTGTCGATGCTTACGTGGTGCACGCCTGGACGAAGATCGAGGAGAATCCATTATATCGAGCAATCAAGAAGCACTCCTGGTGGATATGATCATGAAACATTTTCGTCCTCGTACCTTCGAGCTTTTCCAGGGCCCTCCTGACCTTGCCCTCGCAGCCATCACAGTCGATGTTCACATGCATCTCTACGATCTGCAAAGACACGAACAACGATATGGTTTATTAGTTTCAGAGAGGGATATGAAAGTAGTGATCAGAAACATCATTCATCAAAAAAGTTAGTTGGCCAAGCGAGGTATATTAGAGCGAACACAGATAATCAAGCTTACCGTCATGGTTCCTCCTTGCACAGACGACGATAAAGAAGATTCAGAGTTCACTAGGACAGTGTGTAGTGCAGTGGTGTATATATGCAGAATCAATCACTACTGGAGATGCAGCAGGGGAGAGAAGACATTGTATTAGAGGAAGATATATCAAGTCAGTCAATCATACTGCCGGCTATTTTGTTTTTTCTTTTTATGAAAACGACAGGGGGACGAACAGTCCCCACCTGATATATTGCCTGCTAATTTCGGCGTTGCTGTAGCCCGCCTCAACTAATATCTAGCTCAGCGTTCATTTGCCTTGACGTCTGCTGCCTGAGCTTATCCCAGTGTTTCTTCCCTACGAATGCCATGGAAGTTGCGTGCCATTACTTCAGCTGCTTCGGTCATCAACAGCGACAAGCCAAGTAAACTATGCTGAAACAACGCAGCAGGGATTGCGTTGTTGTAAGCTAGATATATGCAAATTGAGCAAGTAGGCAGATAAGGTCGCTGTTTTTGTGAAGGGCAACCAACGAGAGAGCTTCATTTTATTTTAATTTAGAATTTAACTATTAGGACTGTTATCAGGTCAAGTCTTTTGATTCTGATCTTCATATATAAAACACAATACATGGATTATGTATCGAACGTTATTGGATTCACCATCCAATATGATAAGCCTTTTAAAACTAGGTCTAATGCAACTTAATTGGTTGGGGTTTCGTTGTCTAAGCTGCCCGCTTGGGTTCAATTTCCAAATTTTGCATGAGTACTTGTATTTTTCTTGATTATTTTAAAAACGGACATGTAAATAAATGGATGATGTTTTTTCAAGAAACAAAGCTGTTAACTCGTTCTTCTTTGTTCTATCCTTTTGCCGTTTTTGACTTGTTTGACAGCTTCTTCTTATTCATTTTTTGTGTAAATTATAAAATAAATAAAACAATATTAAAATATGTCTAATGATAAATAAGTCATAACAAAATATGTAATATTTATATTTTTTCGAATAAGATGGATGATCAAACATGATGTATTGAAAAACTTAAAATGACACTCTTTTTAGGATGGAGGGAGTATCTTAGAAAAGGGTAGGAATGGGTGATGTTTCATGAAACAAAATTGTCAACTCACTCCTTTTTTAAAACAATATGGGTAAAGTGTAGTATTTTAGTGGCAAGATATTTGGTTCTCCTAGAGCTTCATGTGGACTTGTGGCCGGAGAAAGTAGTCAATGGTGTTGTTAGGGCACTCACAATGCTAGAAACTATCATGGTTTCTATAGTCTTGGACATTGTGTCAAGAAACTATCTTTCACAATGCAATTCTCTATCATGATGTCAAATGGCCTACTTGTCACTCTCATAAATTGTCTTTCTTAGCGTGAAGACTTGGTTTCTTAGTTAGACTTGGTTTTTTGTGTTTTTGCTCTCTCCTTCAATAAATACAGCGCCACATAAGCAAAAAGGAATAAATCGAGGGGTAATAAATGAGAATAGAAACTATGATAGAGTCTGTATTGTGAGTGCTCTTATATAGGCATGGTCTTCTAGGGCCAACAAAACAATTTAGAACACCGTTCACTTTGGCTCGGCAAGACATATAGCATCTCACCGAACAAAGGGAGCATTAGAAAATGGGGATCGATGCTCGCGCCCGTCGTCCGCGAAGGGAGCATTAGAAAATGGGGATCGATGCTCGCACCCATCGTCCGCGAGCATCGATCCTTGGCCGGAGGAGCTCGGGGTGTGCCTTCATCGACGTCTTCATCCCGTCCTTAGGGTTGGCTGACTTTTGCGCTCGCTTCAAAGCAGTTCTGCGATGGGGCTTCTCGTGATCTCGGGTGGCCACGGAGCCTTCTTCATCGACACTGACGAGCGATGGATCGTTGACGGCAGATGGAGACTTTTGGCGACCTGGGAAAACACAGAGTCTAGGGGCCTCATTGTACTTTATGCTCTTGTTAGGGGCCTTTGCGTAAGATGGGTGACACAGTTGTCCATGTATCCTCCTGTTACATATATGACATTAACCCTATAATCTTGTTACTGAATAGTGGCAACTTGATGTGCATGGGATGAGGGGGCTCCTTCCTTATTAGACAAGCTATATGCTTCCTGTCGATGTTTTACGACCGAGAGCCTGCCACGGGGTGAACCGGACAGTTTGTTCGGGCCACGATGAACCTGGAGTCCGGTGGTTTGTTGCGTAGTTGACATTGAGAGCGGGGTTTTTATACTGATTCGGGCCCTCAATTCTTGATCGAGTAAAGACCTTTACGTCCAGTTGGCGTGAGCCTGTTTTTGATTGATGGGGTCAACCGAGGATCGGTTGTGTTGTTTACAGCACTTGATGTGTTCAAGTTGCGTTCTCCTTTACGAGGTGCTCCTCGGTCGCCTTTTATAGTTCAAGGGACCGAGGAGCTCGCTACGGTCCTAGTCGGATACATAGTGGGTTGTTCGATGAGGGTTCGAACAACCAACTCGAAGATAGAGATCTAACTAGAGTTCTATCCTAGTTACAACAGAAGTCACCGTAGCTTCGCTTCCATTGTCTTTTGTGAGTTGTTTGTGGCCGCAGGCTAGGATAGAACCCTGCGAACAACTCTGTAGAGTTCTTTGGTGATCCCGTATCCACACTTCCGTATTGGAGAAGCTATATAATGCACAACACCAAGGTGACCAGATAAGTTGTGTGGTGGTATGCCTTCGTATAGCTTGCGGCACTTTGTCTTGGTCGTGCAATCTTTTGGGGAAAGCTCAACACCAGTACTAGGGAAAGATTTGGTGGGAGCATCACATTGGAGCTGTAATGTGAACTAGAAGTTGCGGTTTAGCAACTTATATCATGGGATACATTCTTGTCTCTAAGAGTTTGACTTATCTTGACTTCCTATTTACTTAGCACATTAAGCTTCTATATTAATTGTGCTTGGTTTGTGTGGCATTATTCACCTTCTATTAATTGGCATAAGGTAGTTAGGATTGGCTCTAGGATGCAGAAGTCTTTGTGGGTGTAGGTATGCTGTAGAGTGGAGCACACTTTTTTTGACCGAAACGGTCGGGGAGTCCCCGACCTCTTTTTTTTTTTAATTAAATGAAAGAATGGAGAGTACAACTAGTTCAAAATACAAGGCAGCAAGGCCCAAAAAAGAAACAAAGATTACATGACATTAAGGCTACTTCTCCAGGAAACTAGTCTTGTCTTTGTCGATGTCTTCGCCTTGATACAAACCAAGTCGAATTCTGAGAAGAAGATTCTTTTCCATTCTTCCACTTCATTTCTCCCATTGTCAAAAATTACTTTGTTTCTTAATTTCCAGATTGACCAACATGCACAAATTACAAGCTCTCTAAAGATGATATTCTGAAAAGTTTCTTTGGCTCTGATGAACATGTCGAAAGGATTTAAGTTAGCATCCCAGACAATGTTTAAGAAGTTCCAACAGTTGGTGCTGAGGGGACAGAGAAAGAAGAGATGAAGATAGGTCTCTTCACGCCTTGGTTGCGAGTTGGCAGTATAAGATGGTAGATGCATATTCTTTCTTCTTAACAAGTTTCTGCAATTTAATCTATCCCTGACTAGAAGCCAAAAGAAGAATTTCTGGTTTCCCAAATTACTTCCTTTCCAAATCCATTTGAGTAAAGGTGAACAGGGAGTTTCTTCTGAAGTTGCTTTGTAGGCTTTCTTGCTGCTGTACAATTGATTACCCCATGAGTAAACCCAAGAATCATTAACATTTTCATTGAGATCCAGGTTTTCAAGCATAAGGTTGACCTCCTCTAACCGCCCTGTAGCTATGACAGACAGGGTTGGACTAAAAATTCTTGCAAAGCTTTGATTTAGATAGAACCCGATGCAAAGACTTTGGTTTCCTGGTGAAAGAAAAAAGCTGTGGGTATTTATCTTTTAATGCTTGATCCACCCAAATATCAGCCCAAAAAGAGACCGAGTCTCCTTTGTTTGGAATGCCTTTGGCAAAACACGCAAATTTTCCAAATAGCTTTAAGACATCCTTCCACCGAAGGAGCCAGCCAGTGTCCCGGATTGGGGTGGGTTTTCTCCTGTGGAGTATAGCTTGCTCCAGGTCATAGATACCCAAGGAATGTTGGTTTTATTATAAAATTTATCCAGATTCTTCATCAGGAGAGCATCATTCTGCCTTTCTATGTCTATAATTCCAAGCCCACCTTCTTCTTTCGGTTTACAACATTCCTCCCATGCAACTAGACATCTGCCTCTTATGTCAGCTTCTCCTTTACTCCACAGGACATTTTTTCTTCTATGATCAATTTGCTTCACCACTTGAGGGGGTAATTTAAGTGTGCACATATAAAAGGTTGGAAGAGAAGAAAAGACTGAGTTCACTAGAATCAACCTACCATCATAGGAGAGGAGTTTGCTGATACCTGAGAGTCTTCTATCCATTCTGCTGATTAGTGGTGCAAAGTCAGAGACCGAAGGTCTTGTTGTCCCTAAAGGCAGACCTAGGTAGGTGAAAGGCATGCTCCCAATATGACATCCAAAAATGTTGGCCAAGTCTTGGGCTCTGTTCATTTCCATGTTTATAGGGATGAGATTGGATTTTCCATAGTTCACAATCAATCCTGATGAGTCTGAGAAGATTTGAATGATATCTTTTATTTTATTGAGGGTTGTCTCTTCTGCAGGCAAGATCAGGAGGGTATCATCTGCATATTGGACAATTGGATATCCTCCAGGAAAATTATTGCATAGTGGATGTTCAATATCACCATCATTCCAAGCTCGGTTGACTAGGCTTTGGAGTACATCTGCTCCCAGCACAAAAAGAAGGGGGGATAAAGGATCACCTTGCCTGACCCCTCTCTGGCATCTGAAACTTTTCCCAGGAATTCCATTCAGAATGACTGAGGAGCTGCCACTAGAAAGAATGTTTTGAACCCAGTCAATCCATTTGGTTGAGAAACCCTTATGCTTTAGAACATCCAAGATGAACTGATGCTCTATTCTATCAAAGTCCTTTTCAAAATCCAACTTTAGGATAATTATTTCCTTTTTTGACTGATGACAAAAGTGCAGAAATTGAAAAGCCCAGGCCAGGCAATCCTGGATGGTCCTACCCTTAATGAAACCATATTGGTTTTCATGGATGATATCACAAATCACTGTCTAGAAACCCTTATGATTTTGGTGATGCATTTCATAGAGTAGTTTGTCAGGGAGATAGGTCTATAATCATTAACTGACACTGGATTTTCTTTCTTAGGAATCAGACAAATAAAGGAGGAGTTTATGCTCTTCAGGCAGCAGTTATGATGACAAAAATTCTGAAAGAGTCTTTTAAAGTCATTCTGAATAAAGCTCCAGCATTTCTTGATAAAGGCCCCATTGAAACCATCCGGTCCAGTGCATGACTATTTGGCAAATCCTTGATAACAATGTCTTTTTCTTCATTACTGAAATCATTGTCTAAGCTGGATAAGTCATTGGGATTTAACAACTCAGCTGGATCAAAACTGAAACCAGAAAATTCACAAATGCCCATTCTCTCTTTAAAAGCCAACCAAAGAAGATTGGCTTTCTGTTCATGATCTAGGACCTGGGAACCATTACCGCCTTGTAAGGAAACTATAAAGTTCCTTTTATGAGCTATGGTGGCCATGAGATGGAAAAATGGGTATTTTCATCTCCAAGCTTGACCCACCTGACTGTATTTCTTTGTTTTCAGTATTTTCTTTTGGATTCTAATAAGCTGGCCAAGTAATCCTTTACTAGGTTTCTAAAGGCAGATTCCTGTCTAGAGAGTGTTCTTTGTTCCTCTAGACCATCCATGAGTTGAATCACCCATTTGCTGTTATGAATAAGCTTGCTGAGATTTGATTGGGTTTTACTCCATTTTCTCAATCCACTTCTGACAGATTTCAGCTTTGTTGATAAATGCTTGACTGCACAGGCATAATGTGGGGAGTTATTCCAGCAATGCTCCACTGTTTCAAGAAAGCCTGGATGATCCATCCAAAAATTTTCAAATCTAAAGATATTGGATTTTGGAATGGATGTACCAATGTGAACTACGTATGGGATGTGGTCTGAGGTTGGTCTGTCAAGAGTTTGCACCACAGTAGCAGGGAAAGAAGTTACCCATTCTGAAAAAATGAAGACCCAATCAAGCTTAACAAGAAGAGGATCTTGCTGCATATTGCTCCAGGTATATTCTCTCCCTGTGAATGGTAATTCTGTTAGATCAAGGTCTGAAATCATATCATTAAACATATTCATTTCTGAATGATCACCACCAGGTTTGTTTCTGTTTTCAGGGCTTCTTATCAAGTTGAAATCACCCCCTAGGATCCAGTTGTCAAAACCAGATGTGTCAAAGTTTATTAGCCGAGTGATGAAGGCATCTTTAAGGGGGGATTGAGATGGTCCATATATATTGCTTACACAGAAGGAGCTACTATCCAGCCTGCAAGAAAAATTCACTGTGATGGCATAATTGTTAGTCTGAATGACATCCCCATCTAAAATACTGCTGTTCCATACTGTAACAAGCCCACCAGAGGCACCAACCGAGGGGGAGAAGGCGAACTTGTCTAAGGATCTCGGGCAAAATTTTTTGATGTAAAAGGGGTCAAACGATTCTCTCTTGGTTTCTTGTAAGCATAAAACATGACAAGCACTCTCTTGTATTTTATCTCTAATGGCATCCCATTTGTCTTGAGAATTGATACCTGTTGGCGGTCGTTATCGACCATTTTATACCGCCAACTTATGTCTTTTTCAAGGGAAACTTGCTAACCTATGACACATATACCTTTACTATTGACCCAGTTCCACTTGTATTCCGAGAAATATGTTTTGCAGGACTTATACACGGAATCAAGTGAAAAGACGCCAAACAAAGAACAAAGCGCAAAGCATAATACACATTCCAGAAATGTGCAACCAAGGGGAAATAGAGAAAGCCCAACTAAAGGCCGAATTGGACCAAAGCACCCCTAAACTACGGATCCAAGCCGGCCCAGGAGCCCAAAGGCGAAAGGCGGTCGCGAGACGGGCCACCCCCGGTCCGGCCGGGCTCGAAGTGGGTCCGGCCGGACCCACGATGTGCCGCCTCTCGAGCCGACCTTTCACGCGAGCGGTTGCATGCCGCCATGCATAGGCGGTATTGCTAGGTGCTTCCTTATTTACCTGCACGAAACCGACCATGTTAGATATAAATAGATGGGGAGTGCTCTCACCTCAACACACACCACACAAGAGCTCTCTCCATCCCCCACTTGTATCTTTTACTTTTTGGTTAGTATTAGGAGCTTGGCAAGATGTAATACAAGATCAAGATCAACATGGAGATGCTTGGTATGATCAATCCATTGTTCTTCATATCATGTTCTTCGTTCTTGTTCTTGTTCTTATTATCAATATAGCTATGCTTATGAGTTATACATACATGTTTAGACCAAATCCAAGTTGAGATGTAGTAGAGTTCTACTTTGAGTTAGTCTTAGTTGCTTGTTGGTTTGCGGGTTCGTCGTCCGTCCCCGTGGCGGATGCTCTAGTAGAGGACTCCTGATAAAGACGGATGTTCCTGATCAACGCTAGAGTAGTAGTCGATAGCGTAGACATGGTGTCTAGGCTATGGGCTGCCTTCGTTTGCTGTCTAGGCCACGGTAGTGAGGTAGGCGGCAGTGGTGACAGCCCCCTGTTCATCCTTTGCACTCCTCCACGTCCGTCTAGAGAGTAGAGCCGGAGGAGGCCGCATCACCGGCAAACCAGTGTGCGATCCGGTGCCCGGCAAAACCAATAGTGGCCGAGGTTATCTTAACTTAGAATCTCTAATGGTACAAGCATGTAGTATACCTGCTCTCTGACATAGCTATTCAAGATACGCCTTGCTCCCGTTTAGGGTTTTCTTTATCCTTGAGATTGCTCGAATGTGTGTGTCAAGTTATCCTTACTTCCTGTTCCATCCCTATTGTGAACCTCGGTCTACCATACAGTCATGTTATCATGCCCATCTTTCTATTAGAGACTTTTACACCATGCCTTCCCTGTGGAAAATACGATACCCTGAATACTTCCGGGTGAAAGCTACAAATGCATTTCCGTGCGCTTGCGGAACTCTTTTCTCGCTTATGTTAAGAAACGCCAACAAGCTTTACGGTGCCGTTGCGGGGAAGGCGTTGGTTAAAGGAATGATCTACTAGAACATGTTCATGAAAATATGCATGTGTAGTGACCGTTGTTCATAATAGGTTTATCTAAAAAAAATGATAAATAAAAGCAAGGACATGTTTTCAAGTTAGTATGCACCTTTGGGTATTCTTGTCGCTAACCATTTTAGGTGAAGGATAAGAAGAACAAAGGGGCATGTGATGCTCAAAAACATGGGGCGACATCAACTAAAAAATTTTATGCTCTTGGGCGGAGGAACACACTAAAAAGGAGACGCTGACCTTGCACACTTGACTTTTTCACAAAAGTCCAAATGTGGGAGGGAGGAGGGTGATTGTACCAAGTTCCATGCACAAAGAGGGATCATTCAAAAAAAAAAAAAAAAAAAGAGAATGAAAGATGATGTTAGCCTCCCCTTGCTATAAAAAAAAAAAAAAAATATAAATATATAGAAAAAAAAAGAGAATAAAAAAAGAGATTGAAAAAAATAGAAAAAAATATATGTTGTCAAAAAAAAAAAAATAACAAAGAAAAAAAAAAAGAAGGATAGGAGGAGCCACCTCCTTTACACCTTTGCTACCATTAAGGCTCAAGGTCCATATACACTACCTGTGTATGACCTAAGCCTTGTGGCCCGCCTGAGATGGATCAATAGGTGACCACCGTAGAAGTCTCAACGTCCTCACTCTCATCTCGCAATCGGGTACATACACACTCAGGTATGCAAAGGTAATAGTTCACCAATTATTTTTACTCATACTTATCTTCATATAAAGAAATCATGTTTCCTTTGTTTAGGAAATATGGTCTGGGTTTGGGTGTGTTTACATAGGCCCATGTGATGCATCCATAGGTCTTTTAAATCAAGCATGGTGCTTGGGTTAAAATGACCTTCTTTACTCAAATTTTGACATGGCGTTGAAGTTTGATTAATGAACCCAGGGCTGACTTCATAAACAACAGAGTTGTTTTATGATGGAGATAAAACAAGGCTAGACTTACCTTACATATTTATCTTAGCCTTGTTTAAGTATGAAAAGTTGGTGAAGTTGTCCTCCCTTGATAATAATAATAAAAATAAATAAAAAAAAACCGAGCTTGCTCAATTGCTCCTTCCTACATATGTTTTGAAAATGAGGTAATCACGAAGGATGATAAGTCCACTCGTGAATCTACCATACACTAACCATGCGGGTAAGGCCAAGAAAGCACGGGGGTACAACCCCGATCCATCGAGTTTGAGCTAGCTTGGGGAGGACAAAACAAGGTAATTTGAGACCTACACTCTCATCTTTGTCCATTACCTTGATTGTTACCCTTTCAAAGTGTTCTTTTCCATTGGATGAATCTTGCTACCTATTCAAGCTTCCAATATCTATCTTTGTCAAGTTTTGGTTTGGGAGTATTGATCACACATCTTTTGAATTAAGCATGGTGCTTAGTTTGAAGTCGATGTCATGCTCATGCTTCTATAGGCTTGTTAATTTAAGCATGATGCTTAGGTTGAGTAGCCTGCCTTGCTCAAATTAGACATGGTGTCTAGTTTGATCTTTGAATCAGAACTGCTGGTATAGATTTTGGTCGATCATATGGACTAACCACTGCAGGAATTTATTATCTTCAAGAGGGTAAGTCCCGGAGATGACAATGGAGATGAACACTTGTTTGGCGAACCAAAAAAAATATTTTTCTAGATACATATATAAAAAAAATTTATTATAAAAAAACTATTCAAAATAAAAAGTTTTTTATAAAATTCATTTTCTAATAATATAGATTTTATCTTTACCTTTTCTTATTTGAATTTTTTTATGAAAAAACAAAATTTTAATAAAAGAATTTTGGGAAAATTCGAGCATTGGTTCAAAATGTCGAGGGAGCCGGTTGAGCAACTCCACCTCTCACACTCACATTTCCTCACTCCCTCTCATTTGTGCTTGCTCCACTTTCTTGCTCTCCTCAAGCTCTATCAAACTCATGTGCAAGAGACCTCTGCCAAAATTCTAGTCACAACCATCCACAAGCTAAGCTCGCGCAAGTTTTCCCGCTAACATCACATCCGTGCAAATATTTGTCTTGTCTTTTTGCCACGGGAAAGTTCGGGAAGAATATTGCAGGTGCCTTCAAGGCCATAGGTGGAAGCTCACGGCGCTCCACTCAAAGCATGAGCACTCACTCCACCGAGCCTGAGGGTAGCCCGATGCATGAAGAAGAGAAAGCACCAATACAAGCGCAAGGAAGAGCAACAAGCGGGAACAACAATGACCCACACCTTGACTAGGAAGGAGATCATGAACTACAAGGGTCCAACCAAAAGATCAAGAGTTCGCCCACGCGCTACGCTTCAACCTCGACCTCCTTCAAAAGCAAGGTATGGACATCGAATTCCCTCTTATGTAGACTCTTGTAGGATGGAAGAATATCGAACCTCTCTAGGAAGAAGGGTCTCGGTTGCTCACCATCCAATTTCTTTGCTCTTTGCAATATGATGATGAAAGCATTTCTTTCCATCTTTTTGAGCATAGCTATTATCTCACATGGAAAGAACATTCCACGCACATAGGCTTTGATTCTAGAAATTGCTCAATCACCTTAGATTACTCTCTACAAGGTTTTCATTGCAAAAAGTTTTGGAGTATAATTTTTGGTCAAAATGTTCATGGTAGAATCATGCCTGTCAATGCTAGCATTCATCATCCTTCTCTTAGATTCATGCATAAGAGGATAGCCATGACCCTGTTCCCTAGGCAAGACATTCGATATGTTTATGATGTTGAGATGCAATGCCTTTATGCCATGATTGCTCCTGTAAAAGAAATTGCATTTGAAACTTGATGATAATGACCACGAGGCACTTGTTTACTACTTCCCGGGCTATACAAATGAGTATCCGCTTCCTAACCCGGAACTCTCCTTGTATAAGTCTGCATCACTTACCTTCGATCGAGTGGTCGAAGCGCGTCGAAGTTCTGCCTCTCGCAGGTCATATAGGAGAAGGGGAGCAAATGAGCCTAGAAGCTCACAGGAGCCATGGGCTACACCATAGTATGTCCCGACGCCTGGGGTATACCAGACCATGCACACTCCTGGGGTGACACCTGAGTATCAGTATCCTTGGGGGTACACTCAGCCTTTAGGAGGAGCTGGGAGCTCAGGGGGACCAGGGATGTAGGAACTGTCATCCGACTCAAATGGGCTACCACCATCCGTCGACCCGCGCCGGTCCACTTCGGATCGACAGGCGATCGACAACCTCAGTAGCCGAGTCGGAGGAATTGAGATCCGCATAGGTGAGATACAAAATACAATAACTAACCATGTGCAGCGGACAACACAATGGCAGCAGCAAAATGAGCAGCAGTTCTCAGGCATCCAGCAATCGCTATGCAAGAAGCACAGAAGGCCTACTGGAGATCCATCAGGTTCAACCCCGATGCATAGGCCATCAGCTAGCTTGGGGGAGGACCCCTGTAGAGGTATGCATTTCCCAATCTTCTTTAGTTATTCTATCAAAAAAAAAAAAAATGATTCCACTCCTATATGTGACTTTGGTATGTTCAAGTTTCCCTAAAAGTTGAAATGATGAATAGTTGCTCTGTCTATAATTCAACTTGTGCCTAGTTTATAACTTTGTATTCCCCAATATTTAAGTTTGTTGGCTAAATAATATCTCACGTTGAAATGCTTAAACAATTGTGGGTTTGCAAAAGACATGATCCTTTTTCTAAGTTGTTGCCGGATTTGATATGGTGCAAAAAGAATCTGCTATAATTTCATTCTAAAGAGAAACTTGACATTCGGGGATTTTAATTTTTAAAAGATAAAGAAAAAGAGAGATATGGGCTATGAAAAAAAAAGAAAAAAAAAGAAAAAAAAGAGAAAGAGATGAAAAAGGGACATGTGTCCGAGGGCGAGTAGAGCCCACATCTCCAAAAAAAAAGGGAGGAAAAAGAAAAGAGAGGAAATAAAGGACACAAGTCCAAGGGTGAGAAGAACCCACCTCTCCAAAAAAAAAGAAAGAAAGAAAGAGACATATAGCCCATACTTTCTCAAAAATATTTCAAAGAAAATAAAAATATTCCCGGATTGAAAGATGATCGAAAGAATGAATGACTAGTGTTTTGAAAGCAACCATTCTTTCCTGCAACCACCGAAGAACATGGAAAAAGTCAAAAGCCCCGCATACGTTGATTAATAAAAGGTGGATATAGGTGCCAACTTATTTAAATAGAGGAGGAATGCTTTGTTATAAACATGTTACACTTTGAATTATATCAGCATTGAAGCAACTCCTGATCAACAACCAAGTATCTAACTATTTGCTCGGGACGAGCAAAGGTTAAGCTTGGGGGACTTGTTGGCGGTCGTTATCAACCATTTTATACCACCAACTTATGTCTTTTTCAAGGGAAACTTGCTAACCTATGACACATATACCTTTACTATTGACCCAGTTCCACTTGTATTCCGAGAAATATGTTTTGCAGGACTTATACACGGAATCAAGTGAAAAGACGCCAAACAAAGAACAAAGCACAAAGCATAATACACATTCCAGAAATGCGCAACCAAGGGGAAATAGAGAAAGCCCAACTAAAGGCCGAATTAGACCAAAGCACCCCTAAACTACGGATCCAGGCCGGCCCAGGAGCCCAAAGGCGAAAGGCGGTCACGAGACGGGCCACCCCCGGTCCGGCCGGACTGGAAGTGGGTCCGGCCGGACCCACAGTGCCGCCTCTCGAGCCGACCTTTCACAGGCGGTTGCATGCCGCCATGCATAGGCGGTATTGCTAGGTGCTTCCTTATTTACCTGCACGAAACCGACCATGTTAGATATAAATAGATGGGGAGTGCTCTCACCTCAACACACACCACACAAGAGCTCTCTCCATCCCCCACCTGTATCTTTTACTTTTTGGTTAGTATTAGGAGCTTGGCAAGATGTAATACAAGATCAAGATCAACATGGAGATGCTTGGTATGATCAATCCATTGCTCTTCATATCATGTTCTTCGTTCTTGTTCTTGTTCTTATTATCAATATAGCTATGCTTATGAGTTATACATACATGTTTAGACCAAATCCAAGTTGAGATGTAGTAGAGTTCTACTTTGAGTTAGTCTTAGTTGCTTGTTGGTTTGCGGGTTCGTCGTCCGTCCCCGTGGCGGATGCTCTAGTAGAGGACTCCTGATAAAGACGGATGTTCCTGATCAACGCTAGAGTAGTAGTCGATAGCGTAGACATGGTGTCTAGGCTATGGGCTGCCTTCGTTTGCTGTCTAGGCCACGGTAGTGAGGTAGGCGACAGGTGGTGACAGCCCTGTTCATCCGTTGCACTCCTCCACGTCCGTCTAGAGAGTAGAGCTGGAGGCCGGCATCACCTGGAAGACCAGGTGCGATCCGGTGCCCGAAGTAAACCAATAGTGGCCGAGGTTATCTTAACTTAGAATCTCTAATGGTACAAGCATGTAGTATACCTGCTCTCTGACATAGCTATTCAAGATACGCCTTGCTCCCGTTTAGGGTTTTCTTTATCCTTGAGATTGCTCGAATGTGTGTGTCAAGTTATCCTTACTTCCTGTTCCATCCCTATTGTGAACCTCGGTCTACCATACATCATGTTATCATGCCCATCTTTCTATTAGAGACTTTTACACCATGCCTTCCCCAGGAAAATACGATACCACGAATACTTCGGGTGAAAGCTACAAATGCGGCATTTACGTGCGCTTGAAAACTCTTTTACTTTTGCGTTAAGAAACACCAACAATACCTCTTATGTTCCAAAAGAGGATTTTGATATTTCTCCTATTGTTGTTTATATCCATAAAAAACTGCTGGAGTGACATATTAATGCCTTAGGTACACCAGGTACCAAGCATAACAGAGGATAAATATGAACATCCCAACTATTGCTATCCTCAAGAAAAAGATTGAAGAAGCCATTCATCTTCAAAACAATGATGGATTTCACCCCATAAAACAAGTGGTGGTAAAGGGCACCGATTATGTAGGAGATAAATGAGCAAAGTATGATAAGGGTAAACCAAGAAAAACCATCAAACAGAGAGATATAGCTAGGTAAACCATAATATATTAAAGAACCTAGATAACTTAAGCATCCAACTTTGTTCCAACCAGTGACACTGCACCACTTACATCTCAGAGTATTATTAAACCAGAACAGGCTCTGGTACTGATAGCAAAAGTTTAGCAAAACATAAAGATAAAAAGGCACTGTCAACATGACCAGTGCAAAGGAGGCATGATCCTTGGGTCGACTAATCATCGAGGTCATCTGCAGCTAAAAGGGCAGCAGAGACAGCATCAGGCTGCATCTGGAGGAAGCCAGTTCCCATGCCTTCCATGATATCTTTGGTCAGATAGGGAGCAGCAGTGCCTGCAGGTGGGATCACAGCAAGAGGCATCACCTCCAGGACTTCAGGTTCCTCAAAACCAAGCTTCTTTGGAGTGACAGTCATCTTGCCTGCCTTCTTCTTCTTCTTGCTGGTCTTGGATTTGCTAGATCCTTCCTCAGGATTCTTCAGAGTACTTCCTTTGGCCTTGTAACCCTTGTTCTTCTCAGAGAGCCTCCTGCTACGCCTGCAGAAGGCATCTTCTAGCTGCTCTTTCACCTTGATCATCTTCTTCTTGGATGGGGTTTTGAAGATATCTGGTGTTCCAACTAGGATTTCCAAATCAGGTTCAGATTCAGTCTTCTCACTGTCACTGATGTCCATGTTTGAACTCTGAAACATGTCCTCATTATTGGCCTCATCCATGTCCTCATCCATCTTTTCTTCCTCATTCTCCAGATAGGTCAGTGTCAGATTGTCTAGGGCCTGGTCACCAAACTGGGGATTAAACATCCAACAGAGTCTGATTAGCAATCTCTTATCAGCAAAAAATCCAGGGATATCAAAATCAGACTCAGAAAGAAAGCAATTTAAATTGCTTAAGAAGGATAAGGGAGCAGGAGATATAGAAAGAGGTACCTTTTCCTTGATCAGAGAGGGAATAACTGTGACCAAGGGGTCATTTGGCATGGCAGGACCAAAAGCCACAGGTTTCATCCTTGGGAGGGAGCTGGGTGCCAGAGCAAGAAAGTTTGTCTCTTTAATCACTGTAGCAGAGTGCTGGCTTATAGCGTCAGGGGCAGTCACATTCAGAATGGTACCAATTCCATCATCTATATTCAGAGGACCAGTAGTGATTCCTTCAGCATTTTCCTCATTGGTATTGGGAGCAATCAGAACAGCATCAGGGATGACAGCATCAGACAGAGCAACAACATTCAGAGCAGAAACAGGATCAACCTGAGGAGCAACCTGCATTCTGTTTCTTTCAGAACCATCACCCAGAGAGTGAACCACTGAGCCTTGGCCAAACTGGACATTGGAGCTTGGATTTGTTGGATTCATTGGCTGATCCAGATTGATCCAGCGAGGGGGGGATGGTGGAACTGGGTGGAAAGGCCCCATGGTGACATAAGCTTCTTCATTCTATGGAGGTAAAATACCTGATTTCTTCAGAACGTAGCAAGGAGATGTCCATGACTCACCCTGGGGTGGGATCCCTGCATTGATCTTGACCGAATCTGGGATTTTGGCATCATCATTAAGATATACCTGAACCACAACCTTGGCAGGGTCTCTAATTCCAAACCAATCAACCATGTTACCGAAACCAGACACAGCTTTAGCAATGATATCATCAGTTTTTAGATCTTCATTAAAACCAAGCAACATAACCCAAGCCTCACGATCTAACTCAAAAGAACAAGCATTCTCAGCCTTATCATGCTTGATCAGATACATATTGTAAGGTCCTAGTGGATAGATCGGTCCCAAGAACGGTTCCCTAGCCATCGGTGAAGCAAATCTGACATAAGCATCGCCAAGAGGACACGGCAGTACCTCAAGAACATGGACGTTGTGCCTGAGGAAGAACTCGCGGAGGGCTTCTGCCAGATGGGGAAAGTCCTCCTTGTGGACGCTTGGGGTCGTCTTGACAATGGCGAGGTCCTCGTGAAGCCTGGAGTAGCACCCGATCACGAAGACTTCTTGGCGACGATGAGGTCCCGGAGCCCGCTCGACCAGGGTGAAGCCCTTGGGGACGAAATGGCGTGGGTGAGCCTCCCAGTTCGCCATTGGCGAAGCTGACGAGGTGCACGTCGAGGGTTTTTGAATAGTAGCTTGGTCTGGCGGTGGATGGGACGATGGAGAAGAGACGGAGGCGTCAAGAGAGGCTCCTTGGGTTGGTGCTGTTACATTTATAGTATGACCCCCTGACTCTTCGGCTTCTCGACGGGAAATGATCTGATAACGCCGTTTAGGGAGGAGATTACGGTGGCAAGATTTGGCAAGGTGACCGTAATTGAAGCAAGATTTGCATCTGATTTGTCCTATACACTCTTTCCAACTGTGGCCCGGCCCAAGACATCTTCCACAATGGGCCCGGATCAAGTCTACGTTTCTTTCATCAGCCGAGCCCAAGGATGTGGGCCTTTTATCCAGACTAACACCACGGGTGGGCTCAGAGCCCATGGTATTCGATTCAGCGGCCCTATTCTTTGAATTTGAAAAAACCTCATCAATTCTCAACGGCTCTGATGGCAGTTTTTCCTTGTTTTGCTCTTCAGTTTTTCTGCCTTTAATTCTCCAGCGAAGAACACGCTTCTGTTCTTGAGAGCTATGATGATTGGATTCAGCACGACGAGAACGATTTTGTTCTGGCTTAACAAGAGCTTGATTAGGGATTGACTGATTTGCTCCCTCAAGAGCAGAGATCGAAAGGAATTCAGAGTAGTTTAGGTGGTAATCCACCGAGTAACTCAGCCTTCTGAGGACACTCAGAGGTTTACTAGATTTCACGGCCTCGACATAGCTCTTAGCCGGTTTTCCATTAGGACCAACTAGGGTCCATTCTCTTTCTTTTTCTAGGCACCAAGCATGATAATCTCTAATCCAGTTGGGGCCTCCATTACCCCAGAGATGAAAGAAAGCAGAGAAAACTTTGCAAATGAAAGATTTAGCTTTGTAAATCATAAAACCAACAGCTTTGCATGAGACGCTAAATTTGAACATCCACCCCGAAAGGAATCTAACATTGTAATCTTTACCCACCCCTCCCAAACAAGATTGAAGCAGGATACTCACTGAATCTTCATTAAGCCGAATGGAAGATCTAGCAAAGCTGACCACCAAATGGAAAGTATCCTTAGAGGAGGGTTGGGTGGACTCACCGAACATCCAAAAGTGTCGAAAGCAAGAGCAGAGAAATTGATTCCGAGAGCAAAAGACAGGTCCGAGAGACCAGTCCTGATCCCATCCATAGGCTGAAGAAGGGGAGGATCACCGGCGATGATCGAAGACGGCGGCGCGGACCGGCGTGGAGGAGGGAAGGTTGGTGGTTTCAGGGAGACCTCTCATGTTGCGAGTGGCTGAAATGCGAGAGTGGAGCACACTAGAAAACCTTAAGGTACATATGATGCAATAGTAGCTTATTAGGAGTATATTATTCAAGTGAAATGTAACACCCTAAAATTCTTTTGCTAAATATAGAGTAAAGCTGAAAAAAAAAGAAAAAAAAACGCTACAGTAGCGCGCTGCTACAGTAACTCCCAGCCCTTCACGTGGACAGCCCGTGGTTTTTCTTGTCCTCTCCCCATCGTGACCCTAGCAGCCGCCACTTCTCTTTCACGGGGAAAACAGAGAGAAGAAAAGAGAAGGGAGAAGGAGAAAGAGAAGGGAGAAGGAGGAGCAAGGGAAGGACTAGGGTTTTGCCGCCGCCATCGTTGTGCCGTTCTTCTCCAAGTTTCCATGGCGGTGACGATCCCATCGCAACGATGTGGATAGCCGGTGTCTCGTCATCGTACTTGTTGGGTTAAACCTAGGTGAGATTTCAGATCATAATCCCCTTCTTTGGTTCATGTTTTGTGGATCAAATCATCCAATTGGAACGGGTTTGGATGGATTAATTCTCAAAATTCCCTAAACTTGATCTCGTCCACAACCTGAAATCCCGTCAGATTGTGTAGTGTCTGTTCATTGCCATTTTAGGGCATCTTAGTGGCCTCAATAAATTTTGACGAAGTGGAAACATTTGTAGAGGACTTCAATACCTTTCTTTTGACACCAATATCACCCTCATAGCCTCTGTATTTTTGGAGTTACAGCCATTCTTAGACGTCTGTTTTGCGGTGACAAAATTACGGACAGATTCTAGATTTACCCAGTTTTGCCCCGTAACGAGAGGAATTTGAACTTGTTATCTGAATACGAATTGTAGAGGGTTTTTTAAGATTTCAGATTGGTAGAGAACAGTTTTTCAATTTTACAAGATCTGCTGTCTGTTTTTGGTACCGACGAATCTTCAATCAAGATGCAAAGATGTTTATGTTATTTTCTAGACTTCTTATGCCAAATTTTATAATACGGAAGTTGTAGATAAATGAATGTTCTATGTTCTGGTAGATTTTGAAAGTTTATTACAATATGGTTATTTGTCTATGAAAAAGATAAGGATCGAGTGCTACTCTTTATTACAATCGGTAGCGAGACGGTAGATGTCCGAATAGCGGGTTTGGGGCGCTTTATTGCGTATTTTACTTTATTGATTTGTTTGTCCGATGAAATTGGTACTGAGAAATACATATGATCAGGTGGTGTACCTTCAGATCGTGCTTAGCTCTCTCTATTGATCTTCGGTGAAGGCAAGTAAACGTGGCGTTGTGGTCCACATGCTTTAGCTTTGTTGTTTGAATTGCCTCTACTAAATTTCAGTTTCTCACACTAGCCAGATAATCAAAAATTGAAGTTATTGATTTATTTTGAATATTATATTCTTCATAGCTTGTGGTTTTACTTTCTAAATAATGAATTGTGAGATGTATATGAAGTATGAGAAGTGCATACATTGCAACATTTGCATTTGCACTCTTTCCGTTGGTATGCATTGGAAGAAACCGTAGCCAAATTGGTGCGGTAAGTACCGGTACAGCAACGCACATTGATGAGCATTGTGGTTGCAGCCTCCACTCCCTCTTGTTGGGTTGTGTGGGTAGAAGTGAAGTCATGCATTGCATTGCATCATTTGCATTGCACTTGTAAGTATATTTATGTTTCTATGAAGCATCTTATATTACACTTGGAAGTATATTGATATTTATATAAAGCATTGGATGTCTCTATTACTATGCAATTTAAATCTGATATTAATTAAACTGTGATTTAAATAACTTGGTTGAAGCAGTTTGCTTGCTGAGGTTTTCCATAAACCTCATATGCTTTTCCCCCCATCTCAGGTACTTGAGCTTTGAGGATGCTTGGCGGGATGGGAGTAGCATGCACATACGTTGTACACTTTGAAAAAAAATCACATTTTCTTGTAACATGATAGTCAGTTGTAGAATCAGTTTGTTTCTTGTAGTAAATAGCGGAGGATTTGTTGGTTAGGTTTGAGGATTCTTCGTATGTAATTGTAGGAGACTTATTTTTATGCTCAATCTAGATGTCGAGATTTTGCTTCCGCATACTCTGTAGTTTTGTAGTGTGGTAATCCTCCAGAGGATTGTTGTATTTTCTTCTGGGGTGTTACAGTTGGTAATCAGAGCCTAGGTTATAGGTTCTAGGCTTAAGTTGTGCTAAAATTTTGATTCACTTTAAAACTTGACACACTTGCACTTATAGGAGGGGAGTTGGGTGTTTCTTAAACGGTGATATGTTTACCTTCTTGTATTCCAAGTACAAATGTGCAATTGTGTTTATCTATATTATAACCATTTTCTGGCTTTATGTTCCAAACCGTTATAGTTACCTTTTGAATAGTATAAGAGATTTGTGTTGTCATTTTGTTCTATAGGTACCTAAGAATAAGTTTGGAAGCCTATAGAGTTGGTTTTGTCTAGCATTGCAGATGGGTTGAGTGGAGGGCCCCCACAACGCCTTCTCTGCTTTGCTAAGTGAGGTTGACCGAGTGTTAGGTTGACCCAACTATTTATATTCAAAGGAAATTGTTAAATGACGGATGGGCTGGCCTCCATTTCGTGCATTCTAACTATTTCCTCTTGACATATCAAATGGGTGGGTCATTGAGTGTCTTTTCCTATAGATTGGAGTGGCAATTTTTCAGCTTGATCTTAGTCTGGTATAGTTTTTCCACACAACTTAAATTTTATCTTTTTGTCAATTGTCAAGATGTCGTGACATTAGACTTATTATGTGGAGTTTGTGAGGATTTGAGTTTTTAAACCTAGTGTTGTGCTTAGTGTTAGTTTGGATGCTAATATTGTAACTTGAAATTGAATATGCTTAGCAGTCGTGTGTGGGCACTCAATGTGTTGTTGTTGCCTTAAAGGCTTTGAGGTGGATCTGATTGGCTTTGCATTCCAATATAGTGGTTCAGATGATCTATTAGTATATATGTACCAGATGCTCCTTTGAGCACACAAGTTGGATGATATATGCTATAATGTGGTGCAAGTGACCCATTTGTGAGGATCAGGGCTTACAATTATTTTAGGCTAGTGCGTATAAAGACAAGTCAAATTTGGAGGTTGTTTCATGGAATTTTTCACATGTTTGTTTAGTGAACCTATCATGATTGGCACAATGTTGCTTTCTTCAGAAATATGCTATTACGGTGCATAAATTTAGTGGTTGTTGTGGCATGGACGTCATTGGAGACATATGCCAATGGAATGAAGATATAATGGTGTGTTGGACTAAGTCTACAAACATAGTGGTGGATTGCCTAGTGGTTCATATTGTTTCAATGATGCTCAAGCAAGGGGAAGGTCTAAGATATGTGGCTTTGATGTTGCATAAATTGTTGTGGCATCACTTTGGCATATCATCATGAGATTGAAGTAGTGAAGCTAGCTCTTAGCTCAATGTTTTTGGTTGTCATTGGTGGTATGAGTTGATTTTGTTCTAGGATCATTGATGAGAAGGTGAAACCCATTATTCTTAGTAAGTAGACTAATTAGATCAAAGTTTTTATGTGTAGTTGAATGGACCCACTAGTGAAGTTTTGGCATGATTACTTATATTCCTTTGGTACTATGACATCATGTGCTTAGAGCTATAGGAAGAAAAAAACATGTTTAGCTAGTGTTATCCCAATGGATCCATAGTCAATCCCTAGTCAATTTTATGCTTGCTAGTAGTGAACTAGTGTTTCACCATTTTCTGCCTAAATTCAAAAGGCAAGTTTTGCGAGAAGTGATGCTCTAAGCCTAGTTTTAGCAGTAGGAGTTGGTCCTTAGGCCATATAGGAAAGAATATGTGGTTATTGTGCAATTTTGTCCTATAGTGAAGGTCGAACTTTGTTACCATGGTTTGAAGGCGGTCCATTCTTCTCTAGGTTGAGATGTTATAGAAAGACAGAATGCATTTTTGTGACAAACCTAACAAGTTTGATTTCTAGATTTTCATGGTTGATTTTTCTTCACAAGTTATTAGTTGGGATGGAAACATTGTCGATCCCAAGAATGATATTTGTTTGGTAGAGTGGCGAGACTAACTATTGCCATGGATGTTGGAAGATTTCTTGCACTTGCTGAATACCATCATTAGTTTGTTCAAAACTAATCCAGTCCTTGGAAACATATCACAAAGTTAACTATGAAGGGTTTGTTCGCTAGGTGGATTTTTCCACACGTTAATATGGTAATGGAGGAGAAATATAAGCAGCTTACAATGTTAACTAATAATAAACAAGAGATGTATATGTATGGTGTTGGTAACGTAATACGTGTTAGTGGATGATTTATAAGACTCTAGTGTAGACAACATAATATATGTCAGTAAATGATGTGGTTTATTAAAGTAAATAGCTTGAATGAAGACATAATGACATGTTCTAATGGATGCTAATGTGGACACTCTGCATGGCAAGAGAAATAGCTAGTGGGGTTTTGCTTTATACGATGATTATTAAGTTTGAGGTGAGCTTCTTGAACTTCGTAGAACAAATTGGTGAGTAATCCTATTATGGATTTTTGGAGAATGGAAAGTGTTTACAATGGATAAGGAATATTAGTATGGGGTATGTGCTCATGCGAGAAGGTTGGGTGATGTCTTTTGCATCTAGGTAGTTGAGATAACATGAGGTGATTCATCTACACATGATTCCGAGTTGGCAATAGTGGTATCTACATTGAAGTTTTGGATGTATTATCCTCGTGGTGAGTCTTCTGATATCCTTATAGACCATCAGACAATCAAGTATATATTTACTCAGAAGGAGCTAAACTTGAGATAGAAGAGGTGACTATTTATTAAGGATTATGATTTGACTATTTATTATCATCAAATAAAGACAAATTTTGCTACAGATGCTCCTATTTAGGGATGAAACTGAATCAGATTTAGGTGGATACTATACCCTATATATCATATCCTATCCCATATTTCTCTCTGATCTTACATCTACATTTGGATCATTCGGATGCTGATCTCTACCTCAGATATGAACTAGAAATCTAGTGCTGGGTATTTGGATTCGTATACTTAAAATACTAAAGGTTCGAATTTAAATAGTGACAATAAATGCATGGTTTTGATCTTTTTGAGATAGGCGGATATCAGGAAATATCCATCTCATTTTTATCCCTACTCTTAGCAGGACACGTGTTCCTAAAGAACTCATGGCATTGATCGATGACCACATAGTATTTCTCTTTGCTATACTGGTGTTGCACGTGAGGAGACCGAATTGTTGATTCAATCACCATTGCGTGAGAGAGTGAGAGTGGCTCAATTGGAAGATCGCCTACTCAAGGCTGTTCGCAAGCGCATCCAGGCAGGTAAACCTCGCGGTTTTAGTATGGAGGCTGATGGCACTATTTTTTTCCATGGTCGTTTATGTGTGCCATAGAAAGCTGAGGTGAAAATGGATATTTTGAGGGAAGCACATCGCACTCCATATACGGTGCACCCAGGCGAGACTAAGATGTATCGAGATTTGAAACAGAGCTTTTGGTGGAAGCGGATGAAAGTAGATATTGCCAAGTATGTTGCTTCATGTGGAATTTGTCAGAAGGTGAAGGCTGAGCATCAAAGGCCTGCTAGACTACTAAAGCCATTGGATATCCCTGAGTGGAAATGGGAGAAAATTACAATGTACTTTGTAGTGGGATTGCCACGCTCACCTAGAGGCAAGGATGCTATTTGGGTTGTCATTGATAGACTTACCAAAGTGGCTCACTTCATTCCAATGAGTTAAAAAAAAAAAAAAAAAACTCAGCTCCAGATTTGGTTCCATTGTACATGAAGGAGATAGTGAGGTTGCACGGTGTGCCCAAATCTATTGTGTCAGACCGTGATTCAAAGTTCGTGTCCAATTTTTGGCAAAGCCTAAATAATGCTTTGGGCACAAAACTTGATATGAGTACTGGTTTCCATCCTCGACGGATGGTCGATCCCGAGCGTACTATTCAGACCTTGGAGGATATGTTGCGTGCGTGCTCGTGCTTTCATGGAAGGGAAGCTGGGAAGATCATCTACCTTTAGCGAGTTTGCCTATAACAATAGTTATCGGGCTAGTATCCGAGATGGCGCCATATGAAGCATTGTATGGGCGTCGATGTATTTCTCCACTTTGCTGGGATATGGTTGGTGAGCGCTCCTTAGTTGGTCCTGAATGGGTACGACAAACTCATGATAAAGTAAGTGTTATTCGACAAAACTTGTTGACTTGCTTTCGAGTCGGCAAAAAGCTATCTTGATGCTAGGCGAAAAGGATTTGGAGTTTGCGAGTGGGTGATGAGGTGTTTCTAAAGGTTTCACCAACAAGAGGCATTGTTCGTTTTGGTACCAAATGGAAGCTTAGCCCGAGGTACATTGGACCATATGTGATTACCGCTCGTGTTGGCGCATTAGCATATCGGCTGCAGTTGCCAGGGTCTATGGTTGGAGTACACCCGGTGTTTCATGTCTCTATGTTGAGGAAATACTTGAAAGACCCAGAGCAAATATTAGAGTTCTCTGAACGTGTGATGCGCAACCGGACTATCAAATATGTTAAGGTCTTATGGATGAATCAAACAGCACGAGAAGCCACATGGGAGTTGGAGGATTATATGCGCGAGAAGTATCCGGAGCTCTTTGAATCGGGTGAGTAGTCTTGTCTTTAAAGCATGTTCCATTCCCTTTTCGTTTATCGTTACGCTCGGAAGAATTCGGGGACGAATTCCCTAAAGGAGGGGAGAATGTAACACCCTAAAATTCTTTTGCTAAATATAGAGTAAAGCTGAAAAAAAAGAAAAAAAAACGCTACAGTAACGCGCTGCTACAGTAACGCCCAGCCCTTCACGTGGACAGCCCGTGGTTTTTCTTCTCCTCTCCCCATCGTGACCCTAGCAGCCGCCACTTCTCTTTCACGGGAAAAACAGAGAGAAGAAAAGAGAAGGGAGAAGGAGAAAGAGAAGGGAGAAGGAGGAGCAAGGGAAGGACTAGGGTTTTGCCGCCGCCATTGTTGTGCCGTTCTTCTCCAAGTTTCCATGGCGGTGATGATCCCATCGCAACGATGTGGATAGCCGGTGTCTCGTCATCGTACTTGTTGGGTTAAACCTAGGTGAGATTTCAGATCATAATCCCCTTCTTTGGTTCATGTTTTGTGGATCAAATCATCCAATTGGAACGGGTTTGGATGGATTAATTCTCGAAATTCCCTAAACTTGATCTCGTCCACAACCTGAAATCCCGTCAGATTGTATAGTTTCTGTTCGTCGCCATTTTAGGGCATCTTAGTGGCCTCAATAAATTTTGACGAAGTGGAAACATTTGTAGAGGACTTCAATACCTTTCTTTTGACACCAATATCACCCTCATAGCCTCTGTATTTTTGGAGTTACAGCCATTCTTAGACGGCTGTTTTGCAGTGACAAAATTCTGGACAGATTCTAGATTTACCCAGTTTTGGCCCCCGTAACAGAGGAATTTGAACTTGTTATCTGAATACGAATTGTAGAGTTTTTTTTTTTAAGATTTCCAGATTGGTAGAGAACACAATTTTGTGACTTATATATCTCCAGTTTTCAATTTTACAAGACTGCTGTCCTGTTTTGAGTGACAGAATCTTCAGTCAAGATGCAAAGATGTTTATGTTATTTTCTAGACTTCTTATGCCAAATTTCATAATACGGAAGTTGTAGATAAATGAATGTTCTATGTTCTGGTAGATTTTGAGAATTTATTACAATATGGTTATTTGTCTATGAAAAAGATAAGGATCAGTGCTGCTGTTACGATCGGTAGCGAGATGGTAGATGTCTGAATAGCGGGTTTGGGACGCTTTATTGCGTATTTTACTTTATTGATTTGTTTGTCTGATGAAATTGGTACTGAGAAATACATATGATCAGGTGGTGTACCTTCAGATCGTGCTTAGCTCTCTCTATTGATCTTCGGTGAAGGCAAGTAAACGTGGCGTTGTGGTCCACATGCTTTAGCTTTGTTGTTTGAATTGCCTCTACTAAATTTCAGTTTCTCACACTAGCCGGATAATCAAAAATTGAAGTTATTGATTTATTTTGAATATTATATTCTTCATAGCTTGTGGTTTTACTTTCTAAATAATGAATTGTGAGATGTATATGAAGTATGAGAAGTGCATACATTGCAACATTTGCATTTGCACTCTTTCCGTTGGTATGCATTGGAAGAAACCGTAGCCAAATTGGTGCGGTAAGTACCGTACAACAACGCATTGATGATGAGCATTGTGGTTGCAGCCTCCACTCCCTCTTGTTGGGTTGTGTGGGTAGAAGTGAAGTCATGCATTGCATTGCATCATTTGCATTGCACTTGTAAGTATATTTATGTTTCTATGAAGCATCTTATATTACACTTGGAAGTATATTGATATTTATATAAAGCATTGGATGTCTCTATTACTATGTAATTTAAATCTGATATTAATTAAACTGTGATTTAAATAACTTGGTTGAAGCAGTTTGCTTGCTGAGGTTTTCCATAAACCTCATACGCTTTTCCCCCCATCTCAGGTACTTGAGCTTTGAGGATGCTTGGCGGGATGGGAGTAGCATGCACATACGTTGTACACTTTGAAAAAAAATCACATTTTCTTGTAACATGATAGTCAGTTGTAGAATCAGTTTGTTTCTTGTAGTAAATAGCAGAGGATTTGTTGGTTAGGTTTGAGGATTCTTCGTATGTAATTGTAGGAGACTTATTTTTATGCTCAATCTAGATGTCGAGATTTTGCTTCCGCGTACTCTGTAGTTTTGTAGTGTGGTAATCCTCCAGAGGATTGTTGTATTTTCTTCTGGGGTGTTACAATTAAAGGAGACCCCCGAGCTCCAATCACTAGTTAGTGGCAAACCTCTAAGAGTAACAAGCTTGCAAACCAATCACTAGTGCCACTAGATGCTATATATCTCTGTCATCAAGTAAGTGCACTAGATCACTCCAACCAAAAAAAAAAAAAAAAAAAAATACTGATCAAGTAATTCTATCTCTCACTGATTCAACGGGTAACATATATTACCAGGCATTAGATCCCAGAATTTTTTTAGCACAGTCAAAAGAGGATGGTTGAAGTAGCATCGGTAAAAGAAAAAATCATCCAATGGGCTGGGAAATATAGTAACATTTTCCCTGCTGCCAGGATACATTAATACAAAATAGTAAATATGTAGATTGTATGATGTTCATTATTACAATATGTTTAAGATAGATGCCAAGATTTTCCACTTGGACTTCACAACAAGATAGTAGTGAATATAAAGAGCCCAGGGCCAAAGCCGGGGAAATTACATAAACATAGCGAAAATAGAAGGTGTCAGTTTTCAGCATCGATCTCCATCCAAAACTGACAAAGCGCCACCATCCGGAAGCTGATAATTATTGCCGTGCAGTACTCTGCAGGTGATTGAATTGAAGGGAAGCGGCCTAGCCGGTGTTCTGCATGCCGGCGGCGATACCCTTCATGGTGAGGATGAGCGTGTCTTCTGTCCCGGGCGGGTACTCGCTCGCCGGGTTGAGCTTCACCAGTCCGGCGGGCTTGTTCTCGTCGGCGAACTCCTTGGACAGCGGCGGCAGCGGCGTCACCTTGAAGTTGGGGTCCCTGATCCGCTTCAGCGTGTAGGCCTGGAACACGTTCAGGGTGGTGATGTAGGGGTTGCGCAGCCGCAGGCCCTCCTTGAGGTAAGGATCGCCTTCAAGAATGTCCTTGTGCCCGGCGATCTGCACGAAACAGTACAGCATTGGTCGATGGATCGAGTAGTCATGAATATCATCATTCTTAGTGTTTTATTTGGTACCTGGAGCAGAAGCTGCTGTGTCTCCACGTATTTGTCCCTGAGGCTCTTGCCAAAGGGCTTGAGTTCCTCGGCGACGAGCAGCTCGTCGTACAGGCCGGCAATGCCTGGATCTCCCTTGGCGAAGACCATCTCCAGCAGGTCCAGGGTGACCCTGAAGAAGGGCCACTCGTTGTACATCTCCTTGAGCTTCTGGAAGTTCTTGATGTCCTTGTCGATGGCCCACTTGAAGGCGGCGCCGACTCCCAGCCACACGGGGAGGTGGAACCTGGTCTGGGTCCACGAGAAGATCCAGGGGATGGCACGCAGGGTGGTGATGCCGCCGCCGGGCTTCCTCTTGGCCGGCCGGCTGCCGATGTTCATCTTGCCGTACTCGGTCTCAGGGGTAGCCGACCTGAAGTACTCGACGAATCTGGGCTCCTTGACCACCACGGAGCGGTACTCCTCCGTGGCCACGACGGCCATCTCCTCCATGAGCTTGCGCCACTCGGGCTTGGGAGACACCGGCGGGTGCATGCCGTGCTCCAGCGTGGCGGCCGTGAAGCGCTGCAGGGACTGGAAGCACAGGTTCTCCTCCCCGAACATGAACTCGATCACCTCGCCCTGCACCGTCACCCGGATGGACCCGTTGATGGTGTCCGGCGGCTGCGACAGGATGGCCAGGTGCGTGGGGCCGCCGCCCCTGCCGACGGTGCCGCCGCGGCCGTGGAACAGGGTGAGCTTGACGCCGTACTTCTTGGCCACCTTGGCCATCTCCTCCTGCGCCACGTAGAGCTGCCACGCCGCGGACAGGCGGCCGGCGTCCTTGCCGGAGTCGGAGTAGCCGACCATGACCTGCTGCTTGCCGTTGATGTGGCCGATGTACCAGTCGGTGGAGAAGAGCTTCTCGACGGACGCCGGCGCGCCCTGCAGGTCGGCCAGCCTCTCGAAGAGCGGCACCACGGGCAGCGTCTGCTTGATGCCGCACTCGCGCTGCAGGAGCTCCACGGCGAGCACGTCCGAGGGCGCCGTGCACATGGAGATGATGTAGGGACCGAAGCTGTCGGACGGGAGCTCCGCGATGACGCGCATGGCGCCGATCACGTCGGCGATCTCCTCGGTCATGGGGAGGTCCGGCGGCAGCAGCGGCCGCTTGCCCTTGAGCTCCGTCACCAGGAACTCCACCCGCTTGTCCTCGGGCCACGAGCGGTACGAGCCGATGCCGAGGTGCGTGGTGATGGCGTCGATCACGTCGGTGTGGCGCTCCGACTCCTGCCGGATGTCCAGCTTCACCAGGGAGAGCCCGAACGTGTACACCTGCCGGAGGAGGTCCAGGAGGCTCCCGTCCGCGATCGTCTTGTCGCCGCAGTCAACAAGGGATTTGTAGCACAGCTCAAGGGGCTCAAGGATCTAAATATCGAGTTAAGGAACAAAATACAAATTAGTTAAATCACAAGGGATCGAAACATGCCGATCAAAGATTTAGTTAGTTATTTACCTGGTCGATACTGGTAAATATCGAGTCCTCAGAGATGTCAGAAAATCCAGTTGCCAGCAGATGGCGTGCGCGCTCGCGCGTGTTGTATAACTTGTCCCTCACAGCACCAAGGATCACCCGGTAAGGCTCGTTGGGAGGAATTTGCTTCCAGAACTCTGCACCAGTATCAAATTAATACTCTCCAGAAAAATAGCTAATTCAGTCTCTATATATATTCATAAATAAATTCTTCTTTTTGTATTTACCTATGTAATACTTGGTAACTTTCTTTGAAGCTGGAGTACTGAGGAGTTCATCCGCTCGAGCACGAAGTTCCTCGTTGGAGCGCCACATAGAGAGCTGAGTATTAGCATGGATTGGAGTCAGCAAAAACAGGGCAAGCAACAAACGAGCATTACAAAGCAAACACACTTGTACAGTACCTCAAACATCAGGTCTTCAACCTGATCGATGTACAAGTTTGCAGCCATCATTCTGGACAGCAGGCATACATCTCTTGTCACCTCCGGAGTAACTCTTGGGTTTCCTACAGTGACACAATGCAAACATATACAGAATTAAAGACATCAAACATCAGCATCAATACTATACAACATTATATTTATATTATTAATAAATGATACAATGACACCATTTTTTTTTTTTTTGAGAAAACGAAGGTGGCCTCGAACATTGACAGGACAAGTGTTGTAAAGTAAAAATCGAATATGGATGATATAAATATATCCCTTGCAAAAAGAATATTACTAACAAGTTTATGATTTTTTGAGAGAATACTAACAAGTTTATGATAATTGGATATAGACTACAAAGTATCTATTATGTCTATTTTAGAAAATAAACAAAGAGAAAAACACATAATTTAATATAAATAATTCTGATGTATTAAACAATATATATCTTAAAATTCTAGCCAAAGTAATTGGGAATGCTTCTCTTAATTGAAAGGCTGCCACTTTGTGAAAAAAAAAAAAGGAAGCATACCATCACGGTCACCACCCATCCAAGAACAGAACTTAATGAGAGGAACATTGTAGGGAAGGCGCTCATTGATGCCAATGTTCTTCAGGGCTGTATCCACACGGCGCAAAAACTTAGGCACACCCTTCCATACAGTTTCATGGATGTAGCTCATCCCATAGCGCATTTCATCCTGTGGGGTGGGTTGTGCCCTCCGGATTTCATCAGTTCTGAAAGCTGCTTGGATCTGTGAACATCCAATTAAACAAATTAAACAACCCAAACAACGAAAATACCACAATGATGGCTTGAAGCAGTAACCTTTTCAAGTGACTCCATATATAAATAGATTGATATAGTGAAGGCACAACGAAATTTAATCTCTATTTAGATAATCATAACAAAAAAAAACATGGTACACAAGGGAGGGAGCACTGTAAGTTTTTTTTTTTTTTTTTTTTTTGAAATCAGGAAACATTTGAAGTTTGTACTATAGACGAATTTTAGCAATCCTTATTTTCTCGTTAGATGATTACAAGAACTAATTTATGTTAGATGGTACATAATGTTATTGTGTAATCCTGACAAATTGCATATTGAGTTTTAAGTCACCTTTCTATGTTTCTTATATTAAACTAATGGTACTTTATTTTTATGAATGAATTTTTGCCGGACAAGGATCACAATCCTTTATCCGTTTTACATGGTCTAGTATGAATGTTTTGTTCTGTTGAAAGTTTTACAGCTGACCTAAATAAAAATGTTGGTTTTTGTGGAACAGGTTTTACTTCTAAGTATCTCATACTTTGATAGTATTTTACCAACGGTGTGCCAAACAGAGTGAAAGGGCTTGGGGATAAGTTACCGATAAAAAAATGGACGATTACTAAAACACCCTTAAGTCCATAGTTAACTTGTTAGTGCCTCTCTTAGCAAAAACCAGAAGCAAAAATAAAATGGGTACTTTTCCAATCACACTACAACTGAGCTTCATTAGAATAAGACATAAGCTGACCTGAATTTGTATTTATTCACAGACTAATATTATATGACATCATAACTTGTCTTAAATTTTTGTAACAATAGGAAAGCGGTGGCAGCTTAGTTATGAGGGTGTGGTTAAGACTACCTAGGGTTTGATTCCTCATCAAGGAGAAATTGGATGCCCTATTTCTTGTTAGGAAAATGCTTTGAGTACAACAACTTGAATACAACCCGATTACAAACATGCATCTAAACCATTCAATACATTTGAGTATCTAAAACAATGGCTCATAATTATTGTTGTCTAGTCCTAATAATTGGCTTATTGAGCACAAAGTTGCTTTCCTCAGTTTCATATATGTTGATCTAGCTAGAGAGATGCCTATTTTCGTGTAATTAAGGATGAGAAAACTATCAAGCACCACACTGAATATATGGTGTCGAACTGTGGTTTAGTTTGAAAAGTTTATTGTTCAAAGTAGGAATGTGTCACTATTCTAGAAATACGTCATCAATACTTGACTGTGTATTTCATCAGAAATGAATTAGTTTTGCTGGGCAGGACAGCCAAAGATTTGCCATTTCGATTGTGCATTTCCAATTAGTTTTGCTAGGCAGGACACAAACTAGACAACAATTATTTGGTTTTTGAATAGAAACATTCCTTTTTACACAAAAAAAAAAAAAAGAAACATTTATTTTCTTGTATGCAGATTTACATTCAGTTATCCAGTGGTTTGGTTCTAATTGGCCTATCCTCCATAGGTATACTCTTTTTTTTTTTTACGGAACAAACATAGGTATACTTTTTTATACTTTTATTAGCAGTGTTTTAAATTATTTTTAGTGCTTATTATTCATATATGGACTGAAGAAATCTAACTTATTATTGTGCTCCGGTGAAGTGCAGCCAGACACCTCAGAAACATATATTTATTGACATATCCATTGAAGATTTCTGTGGCCCACTTTTTTTTCTCTGGCCCACTTACTTACACGTGTCGTGCCTAATATCTTGAGCTCATGAGTCCACGAATACTGTGTATACATGTGTTGTATTCTATCTCTATCAAAGGAAGAATGCATGTAACGGCAAAAAGAGATAGACACTTCACAGGACAGTGACTGAAAAACTTTTTACGAGAATGGCTCAAACGGTTTTCGAAATAAAGTTGTTATATTTCCCTGGTATGTACCTCTCTCTGCAGAGCCTCGTCGAGCTCCTTCTTGTCCTCGGGCGTGGTGTCCTTGGCACTCAGCTGCGTCAGACAGTTCCGGATCCTGCAACGACGACAAGATCAACAATGGAAATCGATCGAAAGGACGCAGATATGATTGCAGAATAATGAGTATGTACCTGGCGTTCTTCTGCAGGAGCGACCTCCTGGCGGACTGCGTGGGATGCGCGGTGAAGACGAGGTCGACGCTCTGGTTCTTGAGCGCCTCGAACACCTCGGCGGGGGACTTGCCGAGCGACACGAGGCGCTTGAGCGTCTCCTCGATGTCGGACTCGGTGGTGGCGGAGCCCTCGTCGGAGAAGTCCCCGTGCTTGAGCTTGCTGTTCCGACGGCGGTGCGCGAGCTCCACCTCCTCGGCGAGGTTGGCCAGGTTGAGCATGTGCAGGATGGAGCTCGCCACCAGGATGGCGTCGGCGGGGGCAAGCCCCGTGAGCTTGGCGCCGAGCTCGCCCAGCTTGGACGTGTCCTTCTTGCCCTCGTAGTCGGCCGAGACCTCATAGCATTCCTGGACCTGCATGGACGCATTATAGTAAGCACCGGCGGTGACGAGCTACTGAACGGCGATCAAATCAAAGAATTGAACTGGCAGGGTGGTATATGTACAAATTCACGAAGGGCGGGGCCGTGGAGCTCCTGGAGGATGTCGAGGAAACGGTCGATGAGCAGGGCGTCGTACTCAATGAGCTCCGCGGAGACCTTGCCGGGGGCCAGGGCACGGAGCTGCGCGTCGATGGAGTGGTGCTTCTCCGCCATGGCGGCGAAGCGGGAAGCGCGAAGCTGAGGTGGTTGGATCAACGGCTCGATCGGCGTGTTGCTCGTGCTGCCGCCGCGCTGCGATGATCAATGCACTCCACCGCCTGCCGGGCCGGTGGCTTCAAATAGGGATGGGGAGTTGGCCAGTGTGTGGTGCGCACGGGAATGCATGTGATCGATCGAGAGCTGCGGCTGTGGCTGCGGCTACGGCTGTGGCTCCTGCGGCTGGGCTCCGTTTGGCTTGGCTACGGATGTGGAGAGGGGTGTCTGGTAGCGGTAACCGCAACGGGGACCGGCCGGGAGAGCTGCGGCCTCCTTGCTCCATTTTGGCTCGGCTTGGCTGCTGTTGACGTGCTTTGTCACTGCTCACTCGCCTTCTTGTGTTATTCCGTTGGCTGATTGCTCTGCAGGATGTGGAGAGGGGTGGCTGCTTGCAGTCAAGGCTGGATCCGGTGGATCGCAAGAATTTGGAGGAATGCTTGAACGCGTCTGTTTGCAGGGTGTGGAGGAGAGGGAGCTGGTCTCTTAGCCAGCCAATGTACGTTAGCAGGAACATAGATAACCTATTAACCTCTATCCATATAAATTGTGATAATCCGGGGAAATTTAGATCGATGAACTTGTGGTTAAGAAGATATATGGAGTATACGATACATGGCTGCCGTAGGGATAAGGGCTATACATGGCTGCCGTTGGGATAAGGGTGTTGTCACTCCACCAAGGGCACCATACAGGTGGCTAGCTGCATTCAGGCGCTGCCAAATGTAGCGGGCGCGTAAGGTCAAGCCGACACGGATTTGGACAGTACGATGTGAAGCTGGTGGTGGTGAAGATACAGGAATTTAAGAGATGGAGGTGGATTCGGGTTGGGAGGAGCAACTTGCATCGTCGCGGATCTCCACACAAAAAGAAGATAGAGTTTACTGAATTATGGCTCCATGAATTCACTAGTTGTCATTACAAGTCAGGTACGTACCATTGAGCGTGTGCGTTGTGGGCATCGACTTTGTACGGTGTAATTGTTAAAAAAAAGGTAATTGAGTATGAAAAACAAGACGTTGAAATTTGACCTTGCATTTAGTACCACACCACATCTCCTAAACACCTTACACTGGATCCTCGACAGCATGCATTAGATCGAGATATTGATCAACCATGGCAATTAAGATATAGAACTCCCGTTTTTCCATATATGCAAACGGTAGCACTGCAAATGTTCACTTTCAGCTAGCGGTAGTTGTCACGTATGACTGTTAAGTCTATCAGTCCTATCAATGACTTTTTGGTGAATAGATGACGATGCATATAAAGAGGTAATGATGGTTCATCATATTTTCAGTTATACATTCATGTGAAAAAGTGCAAAAAGAAACATGGGGCCCCTCGATTCTTACTTTAAAGAAAGATGCGGCATTGCTTTTGAAAGAAACATGTAAAAAGCATCAAATTTTGACCTTGCATTCAGTACGTACCAGTGTACCACACCACATTAGTCCTGACAACTTATATCTCTAGACTAGATCCTTATCAACATGCATGTGTGCATTAGATAGAGCAGGTCGAGATCTGGATCAGCCATGGTAAGACAGAATTCCCAATTTCCCATTTGCAAATATTAGCACTACAAATAATGCTCTCTTCTAACAGTATTTGTCACGTATGAGGGAAGTAGCAAACTAATTTATCACACCATCAATTAGACATCTCAAAATCAAAAGGATGAGATTAAAGCTAGGAAAATATTCAATTTCAGTTCACATTAATTCAAAACATATTTAATTTTTTAACTTATGTACATGTTTGAGTCCACAATTCAATTAATTAGTAATAGCATCCTGCAGAACACATGATTGCCCTGTGTTGCAGTCCCTTAAAAGTCTGTTTCTACCCCAGCATAAGTTGAACAAAAATACCTACATGACATTTGAAATAAAGGTCACATTTACTAAATGATGATCTTTTGGAGCATGAAACAATTGAATTTTTATGCAATCTGCAGGGAACTGAAAATTAAGAGTTGCGCAACGTGGAGACATTTCAGTAGTGAACAATTAGAATCTACGACAGGTATAGTTAGGCGCTACTGTTTTAATGAGTTCATGATGATTCAATAGAATCTATGACAACACTTGTGCTACTTTTCAATGTGGATTACACAATTAGTGATGTGATTAATACAGTTTTGTGGTTTAGAAGATTTTGTCCATGAAGACTTGTGTAACATATGTTACACAAAAAATGATTGTGGTTGAAAGAAAAGAAAACTTTGTGGGCAAGAAATTTATGATAATGAAGTAACGAATAAGGGAGAATTTATTTTCGATGGATGAAAATAAATTTTGGGACCAAGAAATTGAAAATAGATGTGGAAAACAACATCGGTTTTGGACCAATGCACAGCTACGGTTAGGAATAATATACAGATCTCTATCGGCAGATGTATTCGCGCGCTCCCAGCTCTTGCACCATGTATCGGGAAAAACACAAAGACCACGTATCAAAGTGAAAAAAATATAAGTGCCTCGCAGCCTCTACACTTGGGCTTAGACACGAACAAAACGAACATAGCACATCAGCTGAACTCATTCCAACCACACAAGAGCTTTCCAACACCAACACTAGTCATCCACACTTGCAAAGCAGTGGGCCGGAGCAGCAAAGCACACATTTCTCTATAGTACAGATGTAGCTAGATCTGATTTGTACTAATAACAATGGAGGTTGGATTATGATCAAATCACTGCTAAAACATCTGGTATTAAGGTGGGGTTTAGGCAGAACCACACAATAATCCGTTATTTACAAGATTTGAGTAAGCTTCTCCCACTCCATATACACACCAAATACCTTGGTGTGGCCCGGATAGTACATGCCACAAGATTATCCTGCTGTTGACATGAGTGTTCGTGCATGTAGCAGCGCCATTATGTTGGAAAATATGTCTCACAAGAAATAGAGATTGTTGACAAATGTAAACCAAATCTTTCTTACATATATTGTTTAGGGGAATGCACTAGCTGTGATTGTGGACATAGTTACAACACAACGAGGATTGGATGGATGTACTGAATCATGTCCGTAGCCTCCTCAAAGAGTCCGCCTTGAAGTTCTTCACATCAAATGGATGGCTATCTACTTGCCAGATTGGCTTTTGTTAGTCTAAACATTTATGTGTTAGCTTTTGAGCTTCGTGTTGTAAGAACTCAGCTAGTGTGTTTGGGTGCTTTTTTTTTTTTTTAAAGGGGAAACACCATTTCCATTAAGAGATTAACAAAAATATACCAGTTTAAGACTTTCGGACAACAAAAAGAGAGCAAAAGTGTTGTAGAATTAGCTAACCCGACCTTATCACCACTAGAAATTTATAGCTAGAGACTTAAGATGGAGCGTTTAAGAAGTATCATCACTGGAAAAGACCAAACTGGGCTGCCACCCTCATTACAACTGTAACAATACTTGTACTAGAGATAGCAGAGATGCATTCTCTAAGACAACATCATCAACATCACAAATTTCTTGGTCAATCCTTCTAACTATGTCTACCATCGTTCTTCAGCAAAGAACTACTACTAGTTGTTCATCGTCTTCTTGCTCAAGAGCTTCGCAATCATGGTGTAACACCTTCCTTCATAGCCTTCTTGTCCTCCTCCTCGAGTACAAATCTGCATAATAACCGATGAGTGACCGAACAGGCATAGGCGCATAGCACATGATCACATCTAGGTGTTGATAAGTTTCCCTTGGAAGCATAGTTTGTTGCACGTTTTCCGTATAGACAAGAAAATGGAAACAATTTCAACAATATGGAACTTTCCCAAAATGGAGCCATTTCTCTGCCCATAACCTGCTCTGTTCAAAAGATCTAGGTATATTAGTAGCACCAAGGCACTTAGTAGTAATAGCCAAAACAACATTAGCTATACTATATTGGAACAAAAGGTGAGCCACAAAATCATCATGTGAATAGAAGTAGCAAGTAGGATCATAATCATGTGGATAAAAGTAGCAGATATGAATCTATGATCACCTTGCCACTTCCTTTTAATCATGCTATGCTTAAAATAGCTTTGTTCAAGATTAGCCCCAATTAAGAAAGATCTTGATGTTGGCTAGTATTTTGCTTTTCCATACGTTCTTATGACATGTGCCTGTTTCATTTAGAGATAGAGCCTCATTACATATACAGTTTTGAAATAAATTTTCCTTTAGGCCGAAACTTCCATATAACCACATCACCTTCCATGTAATCACCTTCCTACAATTGTATATTTGCTAAGTCAACTAAAATTTATCTCAATCTGATTTCCATTTTATCCACCAGTTATGTCAAGATTGTTGACAAATAACTTTGGCAGTAAGTAAATGGACAATTGACTGATTGGTGCATTATGCAGGCTAGAGCACATCAAAGTTGATTTCCCTAGACATTGTATGCCCCCTCCCAAACATCTAGTCTTTTGTACTTTTTTCAATTAATAAAGGCAATGAAAGAATGATGTGAGTCCATTAGAGCTTATGGAAATACCCAAGTATTTAACAGGAAAGTGCCAATTTGACAATTGAAAATTTCAACATAAACCTCAGCCTAGTTATCTCATTATTAATAGTGAGGACTTCACTTTTAAAAAATTAATTTTGAGTTGAGTCATTAGTTCATACATATATAAAAAAAGTTCCATGTTTCTAGCTCCCTCAACTATTTTTTTGAGCTTTATTAATAATTCTTGTCAGACATTCTACCACATAATTGAATAATATTAGGGAGATTGGGTTTCGTTGTCTAACCCTCCCCTTTTAAGCTTTTAATGTAGGGGTTAATTAGATTATTCAACTTCAGACTAATAGTGACAACCTATTGAATTCAACTCCATTGGCGCAAAAGCCTCACAAAAATTTTCATTTTAAAGGGGAACTATTTTCTAACCCTATTTGGGTGCTGCAACTATGTAATAATGACTTGATGCTACATTACATAGATAAAGCTAGATATTAGCCGTTGTTACTCTAAAACATTATCGAACAGCTACATACCTGACATCAGTTGCTATTCTAGTTGGTTAAGGCTCTAGAGGGCGTCTCCCGTGATCAGGGTTCAAAGCCCAAGAATGGTGAATTTCTAGTCGGCGGTGTGGAAAAAAAATCTCCTCGTCTGTCCTGCATTCCCAAAGCACATGTATGTGAACCGATCCTCTCACCGGGTAGGGTATTAGGGCTTCGGGGGTTTTATCGGGCTAAAGTGAGAGTGAGGTACTTAACCACAATAGCTCGGGGTGTCTTCCCCCACATACCCTATGTCCCTTTTTTAACTAACATACTTAACTTTAATTATATATATAACATATTATACTTATGATGCTCCTAGGAGTCTACAGATTAGGGACTAAATTTAATTCCTATTTAGTCCCTAAATTACCAAACAAAATGACCGAGAATTAATTTTTAATCTCACGTAGTCCCCAAATCTAATAGACTTTTGGGAGAGGGTAGAGACTAATTTTTAATCTTTATTAGTCTCTAGTCCCTAATCACTCTAACCAAACATGCACTTAGCATCGTATATAATTTTTATAATGAGCTTTGTTATGTATACTCTGCCCACCCTTTTTTTTTTTTTTTTTTGAAATTCTTTGTAGATCTTGTTGATGACACGTACTGCCCAAGGTTGTAGCTCGATGGAACTGGAGATGTGGATCAGTATGGCGGCGGTGTGCATTCCATCGAGCACATGATGGTGCTCTCATCCGGTGCGGATCTCGGCAGGGTCCTCATCTGGGAGGAGCTTCGTCGAGGACGCAGTTAGTGTCCCCCCGCGTACACGAGCAGGTGCGCTGACCTCAAGCAAAAACAAGAGCACACGCGATTCAGGCCGCCTCCACCTTGCATCTGCGAGGAGTGAGATGGATGGATCATGGCCGCCGTGCAGTTTTTCCCTCTCTTTCCTTCTCCCTCTCGCTTTTTCCACTTTTACCTCGCGGAGCTTCGCCGTCTAGCTTCGTTCGCCGTTTCCTCGCCCTTCCTCTGGTCTGCGCCGCCGTTCCGCGGGTCCTGCCGCCGCCGCCGCGCGGGTACCCCCGCTTGCCCCCGCGGCCGAGCCACTGGGCGCCGCCTCCGCCGCTGTGGGAACCCACCGCGGACGCAGAGAGGCTGGCAGGTACCCGCCGTAGCCCCGACATGACCGCGGTTGCCGGTCGGGGCGGGGATTGGCCGCGCGGTCTCCCTCCCCTGCTCGTGTGTGTTGCCAACTTGCCAGTGTTGGGGAGAGGAGCAGGGGCTAGAGGGGAGAAGGTGGGAAAGCTTAGGGGTTGTATTGCAAATTCGCCAGATAGGAGTACAGTACTAGTTTTAATTATCTGCACAAATTGGTTTGTACTTTCCTCGAGGACCTTCCTGCAAAGTGCACGGGGAGGAGCCTCGTGGGCCTCTGGGCGCGCAGGCCTCTGCCTCACGTGGGCTGCGTCCACACCCAGGCGTGTTACGCTGGGCCTCGCGCCCCGCGCCTATGAGCCGGGCCACCGCGTTCAGGCTGGCTGTGGGCCGCGCGCTGGCGGCGAGCCCTCTCCGCATCTGGGCCGCCAAAGCAAAACTCGTTTTTCCCCTTTTGTTTTTGTTGGAAATTCAATAATTCATTCACTAGCGAATTGGCTTGTAGGCGGCGAGCCCTTTCTCCGCATCTGGGCCTCATGCATTACGCCAAAGCAAAACTCGTTTTTCCCCTTTTGTTTTTGTTGGAAATTCAATAATTCATTCACTAAGAATCGTAGAAAATTCAGAAAAAAATCCAAATCAGTTTTGTGAGCTTCCTAATATTATGCGCTATCCATATATGTGATTTTTATTTTTAATTCTGCTTTTCAATAGGTGTAATAATCCAGTCTTACAATGTTGCACGCCTATAGGTTCTGGGGTGAATTTGATTTTTTTTTTTTTGGTGGCGGGGGGCGTGCGTAATAAGGAGTAAGAGAGGAGTTACCCATCAAGGTATGTCCGACACTGATTTCTCTACTAACCCATTTTAGACCCGAGGCAACATGCACAATATTCTTATCTTACATTCTCAAAAAAAAAAAAAAAAAAAAATTTCTTATCTTACGAGTTCTACTAGTATGTAGGAATTGTGTAGTATGCCATGCTATAGGACTCCAAAAGTTGAGTAATGCATTGACGGTCACTCGCAGGTCCTTGTACAACTGCTATTACATGGTTTTGGATATGGACAATAATTGGAGACAGGGTGTGACTAGACGTTTTCGATGTGAACTTGGTTGGGCAACAGAGCGAGGCTCTGAATGCATTAGTCTTGCACATGTGTCGATCAAGAACCCCACCGTTGGCTAGGCCACTTGTTAAGGTACGAAACACATATAACATGGGCTGTAACTTTTTAGCATCATATCGTCCATCCACATTTTCAGTGTTGTGGTGTAGTGGCTTTGGACAAGCCCTATGGATGGCTTAATGTTAAGGTTGCTCATCGAGCTGTGGTGGATTCCAAGGACGATCAACTACATTCACTTAGTTTCAGAAAAGGTCATCAACACCTTAGGGTCTGTTTGTTGTGCTTCCTGATTCTCCAGCTGTGATCAATGGTTCTCTGGTGAAGTGATTCTATGGCTGAAAGTGATTCTCTTTTATTATTTAGTATAAACTCTCAAAATTAGAATGAAGAATCACCACATAGAATCGGGAGAAGCTACTTTTTTCAGCTCTCAACCTCTTTGATCATCTCAGAGAATCGCTTTACAAAATCAGTAGAGAATCTCTTCTGGCTGAAAAATACACTAGGCTGCCAGGAAGTGATTCTCTCTAGGAATCTCTCTACGAGTACCAGAAGCTCATCACGTGGATGCGTCAGGCCGGTGCCAGTAGCGCAGCTTCATCAACGGATCACCATTTGGATGCTTACCGATCATATGTATAGATTATCGTTTTTATGCATGTGTGCGCGCGTTCCATGTAGCGCGACGAATAAATTCCGATGCTCCGATCGATTCGCTCAGCGGATGTTGCGGATGTCGCGCATGCAGTCACCTAACACGTGATCGTCGCACGCTGGCACACTACACTGAGCATCCGATCGATCCCCGGCCTGGGCCCTGGCCACGTATTACGGGAATAACAGCGTCAGCGTGTTTGTTTCATTCTTAAATGGATTATTATGTCATCCAGCTTGATTAATTTGCTCTCTGTATTCTTGTAGAATAGATATGTTCGTCATTTTTCTCACTTTTCTCACAACCGGTTATTACGGGTTCAACCTGCATAATCGTCTAGTCTACCTTGTGCAAAATGTTAGAATGTAATCGTGACAAGGCCCATGGGCTTGCACCCGCTCCCCATCATGCCTATATGTACAAACTGTGGTCCCTAATCAATACATCGCGTATTCTATTCACTATCATGGTATCACAGGGTTCGCTCCCGCGACCTTGCCGCCCGGTCACCTTGATCGCCGGCTCCACCATCTAACCCGCTCGAGAGATCCCTGGCGCCACCACCACCCCTGCTAGGCCCCCATCCCTGCTCTTCCCGATCGCCAAAAACCCAAAATCAGACCGACAAGAAGCTCAAAGGAGACCAACGCCGCCCTCTATGCCCAATGAACATTTCGTCACCGCGACCCTGGACAAGCCGGATCCCGTTCCTCACCGTCCTCGGCAAATACAGCCTCAAGGACCACGTCCTCTCCGACGACACTACCCGGCGCGACCCGTGTGGGCGCAGATGGACTTCCTCACGTGGGTGTACTGCACCGTCTCCAGCGATCTACAGTGGCGCTCATGATCAACCCCCACCGCCCGAAACATGAGTTCTAGAATAGGTACGACGTTATTTGCTTCTACGTCCGACTTTAAATCGGCCTATGTCTTCCGACATACTTCATGCCACATCACACCCGGCGGATCGTTTCTTGGTGATGTGACAATGGAAACATGACGTGCCCATGCCACCCCTTCTGTACACGGTACGGTGGCGATCCCATGGCCACCGGCTACGGCTACGGGGGTTTCCAGCTTCTCCCCGCGCCAGCCGGTCGACCAAGCAGCCCCAGCCCGGCCTGCATGATGCCGCACTGGGGGGTCTTCAACACCCCGCCCCTCCTGGTTTTAAACCTATGCGGTGGACCGCCCCCATCACCGTCTCCGTCGGCCGGGGCGCCCCTGTACGGGCCCTGGAACCCCATGGCCGGTGGGTCTTGGGATCAGGCGTCTCTCACCAAAGCAACTTCAACGCCGCCGACGCCGCCAAACTCCGCCGAAAGTGGTATCTATCCCCGCCCAACCCGGTATACTATCCTCTCCTAAACCACCCTCCTTGTCCTGGTCCTTCCTCCATCATCGCTGGTAATGGCTCCTTGTTACCTATTACCTCCATCATACTGCTTCACTACTCCTAGCTGCGTTCTCTTGTTCTTAATGACGTGCTTGTGTCCCCTAGCATTATTAAGAACTTGATTTCCGTCGCGCTTTACTATTGATAATAATTGTTCTATCGAGTTTGATCCCTTTGGCCTCTCTCGTGAAGGATCTTCAAACACGGAGCGTGATCGCCAGTGCAATAGCACGGGTGACCTCTACCCGTTCTTCCCGCCCACCACCGCCAGCACACCCGCCCTTGCCGTGACGTCTACCCCGTGGCATCGGCGTCTCGGTCATATCGGTTTTGACGCTTTGTCCAAGCTTATTTCCTCCCAGGCCATTATTTGTAATAAACCAAAACATGATCATTTATGTCATGCTTGTCAGCTAGGCAGACATGTTCGCCTTCCTTTTGGCCTATCCAACACTCGAGCTGTCAATAAATTTGATTTAATACATTGTGATCTTTGGACATCTCCAGTTGTCAGCGTGTCCGGTTACAAATATTATCTCGTTATTATTGATGATCATACGCATTATGCTTGGACATTCCCTCTTCGCCTTAAATCCGACACTTTCGCCACAATTTCTAACTTTTTGCTTATGTGCGCCCACCTCTGTCAAGGCCGTCCCAAAGTCGACAACGGCCGCGAAGTTTGACAACTCCTCGGCCCGCACGTTCTTCCTCTCCCTCGGTGCCATTCTCCGCATGTCCTGCCCACATACATCCCAGCAAAATGGTAAAGCCGAGCGCTCTCTTCGCACAGTCAATAACATCGTTCGCTCACTGCTTTTTCAAGGCAGCCTACCTCCCGTTTATTGGGTCGAGTCACTCAACACCGCCACCTATCTTCTAAACCGACACCCCACTAAAACCCTAGGCGCCTTACACCATTCTTCAAACTCTATGACACCCAACCCGACTACACCCATCTCCGTGTATTTGGTTGTGCGTGTTACCCAAATTTATCTGCCACTGCCACCCACAAATTATCTCCTCGCTCATCGCTATGTGTTTTCCTTGGCTATTCATCTGATCACAAGGGAAGTTCGAGTTCTGCATGTGCCTACAACATCTCAGTACGCCGACATCTTCACCAAGGGTCTTCCGACTTCGGTCTTCGTCGAGTTTAGGAACAGTCTAAATGTTCGCGGTGCTCCCAGTTCGAGCTGTGGGGGAGTGTTAGAATGTAATCGTGACAAGGCCCATGGGCTTGCCGTACCCGGCTCCCCATCATGCCTATATGTACACAACTGTGGTCACTAATCAATACATCGCGTATTCTATTCACTATCACAAAAGATGATGGAACTCAGCGCTGCAAACCAAAAACAGACCGAATCAAAAGCACTAATAATTTCCAGGTGACTTGTCCCTCAAGAGGGTACGTTATTATCTATGACTTTTGAAAATATGTTTCCATACTAGCCACAAGAGTGTTTCTTGGTGATGTGGCAACATGACATGCTTTCTTACACGGTAATTGTTGCTTACATATGTCCGGACACATGTAATCGGCCTAGCCCATCTATCCCACCCGAACACCTTCTGCTCTGCTCGCCCCATCCACACGCCGCTGCCTCTCACAGCCGCTCGCCCGCATCCCGCTCGAGCACCGCCGGAGCCCCTCGCCACGCCGTCTTCTGAGTGGGGGTCGCCTATGCCACCATCACCAGAGCCGCTCGCCGTCGCCCCACCGCCGAGAGCCGCCGTCGACGCCGCCCGCCAGATTCACCCGATGGATTCCAACCCGCCCGCGAAGCGCCGCTCTTCCTAGAGTGACGGCGAGGTCGATTTGGCACCTCCGCCTGCGCGCCGCCGCCGTGGGGGCTCCCGGTCGCGTCGTGGCTGCGGAACCGGCGCCGCACATTCCTCGACCACCTCTCTCCGTGCATGCTGCTCCGCTAAGTCGCGTTGCTAGTCCTCTGCGGGCTCTCCTGCCCTCGGCTCGCTCATAGGGAGGCGCCGTCCCTGTGCTCCCATCGGCTCCGTCCCTGTGCTCCCATCGGCTGGAGGTCACCGGTCCTGCGTGCCCGCCCGTCGTGCGACTCCATCCCATCCCCCACCGGTAGTGCCTTCGACATGCTTTTTTTTCTTCCCCAATGTTTTAATTGTTTGTTTGAGTTGTTTTAGATGTTTTAGAGGTATGTTTCAACCGAACCATATGTGTGTTGCAAAAGTAGATCGGGAGATGTTGCACATATTGCATTTGTTTTCAGAGGAACAATAGTATGTTTCGAGTGTTTCACATGTTTTAGAGATATGTTTAATCTATGTTTCAGAAGGAGTGTTTTCAAGCGTTTCAGAAAGGATGTTTCAAGTGTTTATCCTAGTTTCATTTGTATGTTTGAACTGTTGTTTCTGGATGTGTCAAAAGTAGATCAGGTGTGTTTTTATAGTGTCTTAGAATGATGTTTCAAGTGTTTCAACTACCTTCATGCGTATGTTTCATTTGTTGGTTCTCGTTTGTTTTGAAAGCAGATCGAGTGTTGTTTCTTCTTCTTATCCCACCCTTCTGCTACATACACTCTCCCATGTAGAGCCGAGGTCGAGCTCGAGCTCCCTCGTGGCTAGGCCAGGGTCCGCGGGCAGGTGGGGGCAGATGGGACGGGGCCCAGTGGGATAGGAAGGCGCGGCTGACGCGGGCGTCCGGACGTCCAGCCGCTAGTGCCGTTGTTTCTTACATTAACACCCCCCCCTTTTCTCTTATCTCACACGAACAGACTCTTCTTTTCCCTCTTCTCTCACGATGGCCCCATTATCCGACGCCATAGCTGCCCATGGGCAGTAGTCGCCGTGGAAATGAAAAGAGGAAATAAGCAAGGAGAACAAATGTTCTATTCTTGAGAGAAGATGAAAGTGAAGCGCTTAAATGTAAAAAAAATGCATGCCATGTGGTTGGCATGAACATGTGGTGCATCACTTAATTAACAGGTTTATTAGGGACCTAGAAATGTATATCTAAAGTTCATGGACGCATAAGTGACACACTCTAATAATAAGTACGAGAACCGTTTTTTTTTTTAGAAGAATAAGTACGAGAACCGTTGATGCATTGAACTCATACCTGAATAGTGATGGTCATCAAATGGTAAACTAAATATAGAAATAGCGCCCTTGTTAGCAAAGACCCGTCGAGTTGGAAAGAGTCTCTGATATCTATCATTTGTGTCTTTTTCTATTTATTACTAGCAATAGTCAATAATTAATAAAGTGACGTACGTGTTCTGTTTATAATTATCTTTCCGTATCTCTAGCTTACATTATATTAGTGAAATGTTTTAATTCCATGCATGTGTCACTAATTAACTAATTGTTTTCTGTCTGCTATTTGGTATAGTGAAAGGTGACCAGCATATATAACGCTCATCCTCCACGAGACGTCACTGATAATTAACTCTCCAAAAACTAATATATAGGCCACATTTACGTAGAATAAATAAAAGTGACAGTGTCATCTTGCGTACTCAAAAGTGACAACCCTTTCACTCGCACATCAATATTAATTTACCCTATCTCGTCTACAACCTTATCAGGACCACATTGGAAACAAAAATTGTCAAGTTAATAAATCGCAGGCACCTAGGACCTGCTGGATAACTTGGATTAAAGCCTCTCCATTGTATGAATTAAGATATGAATTATATACACTTTTGCAGTTGATGGCTCGTGAAAATACCTTATTTGCATCATTTTGTCAGGAACTTATTCACATTGAGTGAAGTATCAATGACATAAATAGTGCATCAGCATCCATGCAGATATCCTTGGTCATATACCTTCCTCACTGACCTTATCCTTGTAACCATTTTCCTTGCAACATGTATAGATTAGAGCAGCATACAGGAGCTGCTTGGTGGAGCTCTTTTGTCAAATATCTAGTTGCTGTGAAAAACGCCCTATATATCAGCAAACCTCTTTCTCTGTTGTAACTAATACGTACTTACTTTCTGTTCCATCTGTTTCAAATTATAGTTCGCTTTGACTTCATACGTTATATCACTAACCGGGAATGATATTACCTAGTGGTGGGCTGGTGGCAGTAGCTAGCTGCTGCAGTGATCACTAGAGACAGTAGAGAAGCGATTGAGCTCTAGCACGAGCTCAACCCGGGTGTTCACCTTTGTCTTAAGTGCTCCGGCTAGCTTCTGGCGTATATATTATATTTAACAGCGCAGATATAGTCAGTGATGCTCTTGCCGCCTAATGTGCTATAGTACAATGGACAGTGTCCAGTGTCCAGCGAGCCGGCCACCACATGACGACTATCTACCAGCCAGTTTGAAAACCTACAGGCATCCATGGAATTAGCAAATCAATGGCAATAGTTGTTTACCTGACGCTGAAATATGATATGTTGACATCAGGGACCCGGCCAAACTCCTAAGTCAATCGTGGGGCAGGATGTTGGTGGAACGGTCGGCGTCGCGGGGCCTGCGGCTGCCGCTAGCTGCGGGAGACTGAGCGTTGGAATTTCTGGCTGGCCGCGTCGTGCGTGAAGGCGACGTCGACGACACCAATCACCCGTTCGCCGGAAAGCCTGGGCCTGAGGTCGCAGCACGAGCGAGCTAGAAAAGCCCAAGCGAGAGGAGCAGCGGTGGTGATACGACGGCAACATTCTGTTGCGCGCACTGCGGTGCTTCATGGACGGCAATGTATTGGTCAGAGGGTGTCATCTCCGGTGGTTAATGCGTCTCTTGTCCTCGTCTGTCTTTGACGCCATCGTCAATTGTCTCAAACGTGCTTGGGGTGGGGCAGAATACAGATGACTAATCTACTAGTAGCTAGTTACATGTTGCCTGCAGAAATGACTCTGAAGAATGCATATGGAACCGTATGTCGGACATGACTGCATATGCATGCATATATATATCTTGTGATTGCTAGCACAGCAGTCTCCTTTCTGTGCTCTTCTCACCGCTGTCGCTGTGGCATGCATGTTAGCTGTCAATGCTGAAAATTAAACTACTTTTTTTTTGAAAAAAATGTATTGGGTCAAAATAACACCCCTGGTGCAATTGGATAAGTATCACTTATTGGAAGATTTCAAACCTATATCCAATATAGAGAGAGTCCAATGCACGGCAGCCTTCTTGAAGGGACTGTGCACTACTAGAAACTAGAAAAATCTACTTCTAAACTATCTTTTCTTTTTAAGATCCAGCTACCAGGAAACACATTAATAAGGGAGAAAGAAAGTTTACAACATACTGCACAAGGAGCGCAACCGCCTCAGCAGTTTAAAAACTAAAGCTAACTACTCACTAAAAGAGTTGTGACAATTAATTAGAGGCAGAGGAAGAGCTGATGCTTTCTGCATTTGCAATCTAAGGGACCTCCATCTCTAGTGCCCCGGCTCAGCTGCAATGGCTAGAAGTGCCTTGGAGAACTCCGTGTCCTCTAGATGTGCTACCGCTTGGATGGCATTCACCGCCTGCTCTAGGACATCGTCCCCGTACATGTCAATGTAGGCTGTGACCACTGCATCCAGAGCCGAAGCCGCTGACTTGCCGTCGATGAAGGATAGTTCATGCATGAGCTTGTACTAGGCACGAACAACAACTGGAATTGAGGATGGTCGAGTTGCCTGGCGTGCACTCGAGCTGGTGGGGGCAGCAACCCTCCTCCTTTGTTTCTTGCTGGTTGGAGGGGGTGACACCAGTCTCTAGAGGATTGGAGAAGGGATGGGCTTGAATATCCCTGCACAGAAGCTGTGTGTAGCTATCAGACTTCTCCTTGTCGTCCTCCGTTGCGCTAGTGTAGTCGTCGAAGCAACCCATGACGTCCCAAGTGGGATGGTCGCCCATGTCCAAGATGTCACCAATGGTTAGGCCCTTGCTAGAGATTTGATGCACAACATCATGGGCCATATGGACAGAGATGGCCACCATCAAGTTGTCAGGCCCCTGGACGCCCGGCTCGACGACAAGGGTGACAGGTTGCACTTTGGCGCAGCTGTGTTCATGGACTATTGGATCATCCTCCAGTGACATGACCCTGCCACCGTCCGAGTACCTAGAGAAGTCGAGCAGGGGGTCACTACATACCGATGAAGTGCAGTGCTAACTCCATCCCGGAGATCGGACGGCCGGGAACGTTAGTGGCGGCGTTCCCGATCCTCCGACGCATGAGAAAAGGCCTCCCCCGCCCCTCGCTCAATCCTTCATGGCGAATGACTTCCCGAGCTCCCATGGTCCATTAGGGTGTTTGGAGCATTCTAAGGTGGGTGTGGTGGGGTGGTTTGTAGAGCATAGTGGCGGGAAAACGAGGCCATTGTGGATGCTTTTTGCTAGGTAGGTGAGTCGGGAGCAGAGCTTGGTAGGGACGAGTTGTTGCTGACATGAGCGATAGATGCCGGAGATGTGACCCAAACCCATGCACTTGAGGCAGCGTACAGGTTCCCGACATTGTGCGACATGCATGGTGGTCGGCGCTGAGACAACGAAAGCAGCGGCCGTCGCTGCCGGGAGCTCTTGTGAACCAACGCGACGTCGCGGACCAGCATTGTGTCCCTCGATCGGCCATGGTTCCTATGCCATTTGCTTAGGGTGATGGGGCCTGGGAGTGTCTTGCTGTCAACCATCGACGTCCGGGGCAGTCACCCATCGATTGGGCCCCTAACTGTTGGTGGATCGCCCAATCGTGGAATCAGGGGCTCGATGCCCATCGCACCCACTTGAGTCTGAGGCCCACTGCTATGCAGCGTGCTCACCCCGCAACCGCAACGGCCCTCATACTCTGACGGCGACGACAGTGGCGGTGGCGCTAACATTGGCGCCTTGGTTGTCCTATAGGTCAATCAGCGGGGCATGACGTGTTCATCAAAGGCGGGGATGTGGCCCGATGTGCAGCCTGGAGGTAGGGAAACTCCTCCATAGGCACCCGCGGTCCTAGGGTTAGGGGTCCGCTGGGGATGCACCATGGGCCTGGGGGAGCCTTGGCGTCCTTGAAAGGGAGAGGAGGGGATGTGGAGGTGGGGGGCGCCACGCCGGGCCGAAGTCACCGCGCGGTCGGGGAGCGGGGATGCTGGAAAGGGAGCGCCGACATACTACTTCTAAATTGTCTTCTCTAGTTTTAATCTAAGTAAAACATATATGCAATAAATAATCTATCTAGACGTGCAACTAAGGTTTTACTATAGTTGTGTAGCTATCTCCACCACCAGAGAGTTATGCTATCTAGGTTCCAATCCTATCAACTAAGGTTGGAAGGCAAAGCAGACGACCAAGGTAAACAATGCAAAATGCAAAAGGTAAAAGACGATAGAGATGCAAACTCCCGGCCGTCTAACAATGTCGGTATTTTTTGAGGTATTGAGAAGCACCTAGTCCTCGTTGGATCCTCTCGTAAGGAAGCCCTGGCAAGGGCCAAGCTCCTGGTCGTATAAGTCTGCGGATAGCCTCGGGCATTCTCCAATGCAAGTGGATCTCCGGCAAGCCTCTCTAGGATCGCACCGCGCCATCGACCATCTGACCAAACCGATGTGGGCCTCGGCACACGATACATGACAACCTAGTTGGTGTGGTCTCACGTATCTACAATCCCCTTCGGTGTACAAACATGGTGTGTGCAAGTAGTTTTTGGTAAGTCTATCCATCTGTTGTAGGTTTTTTTAGTACACAATATAACATAGAGGCTTACAAGATGAACAAACACAAACCGTACTCTATGAGCACCTAATTTTTCTCAAGCTAGCTAGTCAGCGGCCTAGCACTTTTTATTTTCCCAAACTAACCTAGGCCCGTCCATCTGCAGTATGCGGCCTAGTTTTTCTTTTTCTTTTCCCCACGTCAGTCCATATTCTGTTGTACACACCGTACAATCACTACTACAGAATTGTCCATCACTGCCGGGCTCCAACCCCCCTTCACTTTCACCGCCGGGCTCCAAAAACTTCACCGCCGAAAAACCGAACCGGAACCATAGCGGTAGTGATGTGGGGTTCAAACACTACCGGGTCAAAACACCGGCAGGCGGTGATGCGAGGAGAGACTGCGGTTTGATATCGAACCGGTAGCGCATCGTCACCGAACACTTGTCGGGTGTTCCACGACCTGGCAAAGATTTTTGATCCAAGCAATGCGGGTTCGGAAGTGTTGGCGTTTCTTGATATTGAGTTCCGAGCGCACGGAAATGCCGGGCTTTAAGTATTCGAATCGTATTTCCACAGGGAAGGCATGGGGAAAACTCTAACATGAACATGGACAAGATAACACGACTATGCAATAGACCACAATCCATAATAGGGGATAAATCAAATGGTATGATAACTTGACACACACACTTAACCCGTCTCAAAGGATAAAAGAAAACAGACTAGGAGGAGGATATCCTATATAGCTTTATTAAGATAGCGGTGATATACATGCATGCCTTATCTATGACGATTCTAACTCGAGAAACCTCAATACTATTGGTTTAGTTACACTACCGGATTGTTGCTCATTCACCGCCGGGCCGATGCCACCCGATAGCCCTTTTGTTTTAAAAAAATTTTGAATTTATTCATGGAATTCAGCTCTTTTAAACCCCGCCTATCATCATACATTAATATCGTTAAAACATTAGGCAAATTTAATGGTAGATGATAACCTAAACACCACGTAATGTTCTTCCAAACTAAGCTACATGAACTCAAAATAAAAACACCAATGACCATCTACTATAGACCCCACAAGGGCATGACATCTTTCCAAAACCAACAAGCAACCAAGAATTATCTTAAGAGAGATCTCATTATGGTCTAATCATGTATGTATAATATGTTTACACATAAAGTTCTATTTGACAAGATCATGACATGCAAACTTATACTAGTTCATATGTTAAGATCATATCACATGAACTTGCTCTGTTTATATTTAATAAGAACAAGAATAATGTGGAGAGCAAAGTATTGATCAACATAAGTAAAACTATATTAATCATACCAAGTACCTCCAAGAAGATCTTGATCTTTACATTGTGCCCAACAAACAACTAAAAAGGTAGAAGAGAAAGTGAAGAGAGAAAAAAGCATGTCACCAAAATAGGGAGATATTGCCCCTGTTTTCATATAGTGGAGAGGAGGAGGGAATGGAGGGTGCAACACTAACTCATGAATTTCAATCACAATTTGCACCGCATTGCAACCGCCGGCGTGAAAACAACTCCATACCGCCAGAGAAAGGGCGGGAACAGAGGGCGAAAAATTTGAGCCGGCCGCCTTGGAGGATTTGCCCCCCCACAGGGCCTCCCTGGCGCCCCGCCTTCTCTTGTCTTGGAGGTTTGGGCCCTCATATGTTGGGCCTATGCTGGTGCATGGGCTGAATTCGGTGAAGAGTTTGGTCCTCTTGTTTGATCCTTTCCTTGGCGTCTTTTATTCAATGCGCTTCCTAAATTTATTTGGCGACTTCGTACCTGTTTCCACTCTTATACATGCAAAACATAATTTCTACGAATATAAGTGGAACTAGGTTAGAAGTAAAGGTATATGTAACATAAGTTTGCTCCTTTCTCATGAATTGGATAAAGGTTGGCGGTATAATATACTGATAATGACCGCCAACGCGAAGTCGCCCGGCAGAGTTGATATTGGGGAGCACCGGGTGGGCTTTAACGCCGACGAGAACGTGGGGATAACACTATCGGGTTAGACTCGAGCCGACTGTGTATCGAAGAGCTAACAATGGCGGCTTACTTTGAACCCGTCGCTGAACTTTTACGTGAACACCGTCGGGACGATCTCAACCCGACGTTATTAGAGTGGAGACTACCGGTTGGTTAATGCGCCCGTCGGTGATGTTTCGTCATCTATGACGGTTAGGAATTCAAACCGATAGTGTTTGGTATAGTTACAAATGGCTTGTTGCTCATTCATTTCGGGCCCATGCCACTCACCTTTTTATTTTAAATTTTTGAATTTATTCGTGGAATTCAGCTCTTTTTAAATCCGAAAAATCATCATACATTAATATCGTCAAAAGATTTGGATTTAATGGTTACATACAACAAAATCCACCTAATGTTCTAGAAACTAAGCCTACATGAACTTCTAAAATAAAAATGCCGACCATAGAGTCATGGATAAATAAAAGTAACATCTTTCCAAAACCATGTGTAATCCTCCATGGTTCAAATATGTGGGGTTTTTTTTTCGTCAATCTACACCCAAAATTTGACCCCACACAAGTTCTTCAGGTTTTTTTCGATGTTTTTTAATTACTATGATTTTCATAGCCTTGGACTTGAGCATAGCAATCTTCCCAGGCTAGATAAACCATGGAAACACAAGAATATGTCTTGGACCTCCACCATGATTTGCCTATACATGTCATGAAAACCCGATGAAAAGTGTTATGTTATTCATAAAAGTTGTTTTTCGTGGGTACGCTTCAGTTCAAACTATAATTTCAAGGTGGCGTCGAGCAATTCAAATAAACTGGGAAAAGTACCAAACCAACTCCGTGAAAATCTCAAACTTTCGGTGCTTCCCAATTTGCATGTGAAAGGTCTTGGAGGATTTGAGACCACTACAACACGCGGAAAACATATGAACCACATGGAGCACGTGAACTACACCGTATAGTCCCGGGTTGATGGTAGGGATCATGTACCTTTGTGAAGGATGTGTAATCCTCCATGGTGGAAATGGCTTGAATTTTTTTTCTCATTCTCATGTACACCCAAAAATATGACCCCACACAAGTTCTTAGGTTTTTCCGGGAATATTTTAATTACTATGATTTTCTTCTACCTAAATGGAGGGACAAGAAGGCTAATTAAACCATGGAAACACAAGAATATGTCTTGGACCTCCACGGTGATTTGCCTCCTAGGGCACATGAGAACACTGTGGAAAAGTCTAGCAGCATTCCAAATTTTCGGTAAGGTGGGGAAACGGCAGAATGGCGCGCGCTTCAAATCAAACTATAATTACAAGGTGGCGTCACCCCAATCCTATTCGTTGCCGATTTATTACAAATTCAAATAAACCTTTGGAAAAGTACCAAACCAACTCCGAAAAATCTCAAACTTCGTGGGTGCTTCCCAATTTGCATGTGAAAGGCTGGAAACATAAAAAAGACCACTACAACACCAAAAACATATGACAAGGTGGCAAACAAATATGAAAATTACCACCAACTGAAAAAAATCTCAAACTTCGTGGGTGCTTCCCAATTTGCATGTGAAAGGCTCGTATAGTCCACTACAACACAAAGAAATAGAAATGCATGGTAGGGATCATGTACCTTTGTGAAGGATGTGTAATCCTCCATGGTGGAAATGGCTTGAATTTTTTTTTTTTTCCAAATATGTATACCCAAAATATGACCCCACACAAGTTCTTAGGTTTTTCTCGATAAATATTTTAATTACTATGATTTTCTTCTACCTAAACTAGCGACAAGAAGGCTAATTAAACTATGGAAACACAAGAATATGTCTTGGACCTCCACGGTGATTTGCCTCCTAGGGCACATGAGACCCTGTGGAAAAGTCTAGCAAAGATTCCGGCTCTTTTCGTGGATACGCTCAGTTCAAACTATAATTACAAGGTGGCGTCGCGCAAAAATTCAAATAAACTGGGAAAAGTACCAAACCAACACGAAAAATCTCAAACTTCGTGGGTGCTTCCCAATTTGCATGTGAAAGGCTCAGAAAAAGTTTGAGACCACTACAACACCGGCAAACATTTGAACCACATGGAGCACAAGAACTACAATTTGTATAGTCCTGGTTCGATGGTAGGGATCATGTACCTTTGTGAAGGATGTGTAATCCTCCATGGTGGAAATGGCTTGAATTTTTTTTTTTTCAGTCATGTACACCCAAAATATGACCCCACACAAGTTCTTAGGTTTTTTCGATAAATATTTTAATTACTATGATTTTCTTCTACCTAAATCTGGCGACAAGAAGGCTAATTAAACCATGGAAACACAAGAATTTTTCTTGGACCTCCACGGTGATTTGCCTCCTAGGGCACATGAGACCCTCGTGGAAAAGTCTAGCAAAGATTCCGTCTCTTTTCGGTAGTACGCTCAGTTCAAACTATAATTACAAGGTGGCGTCGCGCAGAAATTCAAATAAACTGGGAAAAGTACCAAACCAACTCCAAAAAATCTCAAACTTCGTGGGTGCTTCCCCATTTGCATGTGAAAGGCTCAGAAAAAGTTTGAGACCACATGGGCCACAAGAACATTACAAATTAATTAGGAAGTAACCATACAACCTTACAAATAATTAACATAGTAAACACACTAATCATCATCATCGCCGCCGGGGATCAATATTGGGTCCAAATTGTGATCCATGCACACGAATATAGGATTGTAGAAATATCGGGTAATTGATGTCACGGATTAAGTATCCGCTTGAGTCGATGAAGGTCAATGCCCTTATGATTGCACTCTCTCGTCCCTCGCAAGGACGTAAAAATGCTCGACCATAGATATAACCTACTGAACGACCAGTGCCTAAGTTAGTAAACCTTATGCGCGTATTTGTCGCCCCTTCCGTAGTTTGCGGGCCAAGGTGTGCACAAAAGTCCCAATCGTGCCGAAGTCGGTCTGCGTAGCTTGGTCGAGAACGGCCGCCAAGCCACATGCAGCATAAGTAAAATTGTGGAGCAAAATCTGCAAGTGGGAGAATCAAAATGAATGAGGATGATGTGAATCTATCTAATATGCATTGCCAAAATGATGAATTTAATTTATTACCACATCATCATGGTTGTAACTCCCAATATATTCGCTATATTGCCATGGGGGATATTATCGCCAGACAAGGCAAATATCTTGAAGTGCGAGAAATCGGGCACAATGTAGCAAACACGTCGAAGAGAATCTAAGCACAAGGAAACAACATGGTACTCGGCGTTTTTGCACGGTCGTTCTCTCGTTTCCCCTCGTGGATTAGGTGGTCATTTGTGTCCTGGAATCCTCGAAGGGATGTAAAAACTTATTTCACACGTATATAGTTGATGACTAGGTGACGATGCTCTAGATGTCGTGGTCTCCACAAAACCAGAGATAGAGAACCAGCTAAGTGCTGTTTCTAGCCATTGTATTGGGGATAAAGTCCGTGAAACATATAAATGCAACAACAAATGACGTTAAGTTAAACTAATTGTCCATGTATTTGTTATAGTAAAATAAGAAATAAAAAATGTTAGAAAAAAAAATTACATACGATGACTGGATAAGGGAATGGCCTTGTGTCCACACCAGGGGCGAATGGCTCATCGCCAGCGTGGAAACCTGGTTCTTGTGGTGGCGGCAAAGGCGGAGGACCGCCACCAGCTGAGTGATAAAAAGGAAAAAAAAGGACAAAGCTCATAAATATATATAGTATATATATATGTATTGTTTATATGCATATTATATAGGAATTCTAGACAAGAAAAAAATATCCTTACCAATGTAATATCCTGGAGCCATGAACAAATCTCCTAGAAAGAGAGAGAGAGAGTGAAAGAGCTGAGTGGATTTCGTGCAGAGTGACCGGAGCTTGTGGGTGCGTGCTTGGGTATGTGTGTGGATGCGGCCAGGCGCATTGATTTATAGCGATTGATTGATCGCGGGTACATCATCATGCCGGGTATTAAGATATACCCGGTAGTGATAACAACATGACTACCGGTTATTTGAATGGAGCCGGCAGTGAATACAATATCACTACCGGTTGTTTGTATGTATCCGGCAGTGAATTCACAGTGTTGTCACTTCACTCAGTTTGCATGCATGCATTGTTGCGATCTTTACTTTGCATATGTACGAGTAGATGCTTCACGCAAGCTGGGGTTTTGGTTATCTGTTCTTAAGGGGATATGGATGTGAATAAAATTCATTATCTGTTCTTTGTTTTTGTTACATATATAACTTTATTTCATTCACATTAGATTTGGATATATATATCTGTTGAATTTTCCTCACAATATGCAGCATATTTCATTGACGCAACCGTCTTTATTGCAACCGTCTTTATTATGTTCGATGAAGGGTAAAAAATGGAAACTCAAAGGTATCGAAGAGACAATCAAGATTCATATCAAAAAACGAAATACAACAGATAAGAAATTTGATTGCATATATTTCCATAACAAAGACCTTACATTACATATATTTCCATAGCAAAGACCTTACATAGAACTAAATATATGGTAACAAAGACCAATTCACAGATAGGTCAATGCTACAATCAAAGTGTACAAACACATTAAAATTTAACCACCTCAGTAAGTCTCTTGTAGCATCTCCTCGGATTGAAGAAGTGGCGAGGCTGCTACGTGCACTCATTGAGGAGGTTGGAGGATGAGATTCACCGGGAGCTTCATCGTCAGCCCAAACTTGACCATTGGACCAAGGATGAAATCACAGTAACTAGGTCCAATGAGGGTTGTTTTTCCATGGATGCACCATATGATTCAGATACTATATGCCCATGTGCCTGGGATATTGGCTGAACACTAGCACCCTAAAGCACAAGGACTCCGGACTCTTAATATGAGTCCAGAGTTCGATCTTGAATCATGGCACCCACGTAAGCTGCAAGCCCCTGGTGTCTCTCCTTCATCGATAAGACTCTTCTAGCACCTTTTCTGTAAACCATTTTCTTGGACTAGGCATATCTGTATGTGGAGGGCTTTCTCCCAAAGAAAGGCCATATGTATGTGGAACTGGAAAGTACTGCTAGCAAAGAAGATCGAGGACGAAGAACAAGGAAAATAAGGAGAAAAAGATTTCCTAGATCCAAAACCCATGACACTAAAATTCAAAACTAAGCCCTCTCTATTTTGAGGAGAGGGTTAGGAACTACTGGACGAACCAAGAATGCAAGAACAGAGAGAGAAACGGGTGCAAAACACAAAGCGTCCCCCTTGCCATTTAAATAGGCGAGATGGCGTGGTTGAGTCGACTGCCGTTGTATGGAGGACGTGGCAGCAGTGCGCCAGCATTGGTGCAGTGGTCAGCCGGTCAGAGTTGAGAACTGTGCGGCCGTTGAATTTTTCGAAATCACTGCCGGGTCTAACTTTTCACCCGGTGTGATGTCGAATACCACCGCGAAAAGATCTGCACCGCAGGATCTACACATCACCGCCGGGTGTGAAACTACACCCGGCGGTGTTTTAACCGACATTGATTTAACCCGTCGACGCCGCCGCAGCGGTGCCACGTGCTTTTCTCATCGATTCGGAGACACCGCCGGTTTCCTAACCGGCAGTGAATGCTACTGGCAACGCGGTTCTCCAAGCGAGCGGCATGCATGCAGCACAGGCCACTGTGAACACGCTAAGTGAACGTGACAGCTACAGTATTGTGGTAAAAAAAGAAAAAAACAGTGATGGCTATCCGTTGGGCGGTACAAAGTTTGATTCTATAAATAGCCCGGCAGTGTTGTGGACGTGCTACAGCTTGTTGAGTGTGTCATTTTCGTGCTCCAGCCAGCAGAAGTCTCTCGTCTCCCTCCCTCCCTCCTGCTCCCTCACCCGTCGGCATCGAAGGTACGTGTGGTTGATCTTGTAGCAATGGTAAACAATGTGAAGCATGCATTCCTTGTTTCAAAATAACAATGCTAAACTCGATCATCGTTCTTGAAAAAATGGTCAAAAACTGGCTTGTTGGGGATCGAACCGGGAATTTCGGGATTGGGTGTTGGGAAACGCCGTGCCAGCCGAGGAAGCGGCCATTGGAAACGCGCGCAAACGCGTAGCCGGTCGGCCTTTCGTGGGGAGACGGGCCGATCGCGACGGCCATTGGATGAGCCGGTCGTGCGCTGTTGACTGTTTTCATGGCGCCGCGTCTTGGGAATGACTATGGACTGCATGCATTCCATGGCTTGCTACTATATAAGAACGCTCTGATTTGGTACCATCTCCATCGCTAATTAGCCTCTCTCTTTCCATAAACCCCAGGCAGCTAGCTTCTTCTTCATCGACGAGATGGCCGGCGTCTACACCAACGAGGAGCTTGTCTTCACCGTGGGGCGCCTCCACGACGCCCTCCGGAAGCTCACCGGCCTGGCCGAAGAAGTCGGCCTGCCAACGGTGGCTTGGCCGTTGGTGGAGAAGGCGAACTTCTACGCCTTCAAGGTCGAGGCCATGGCCGACATCCTCGCTAGGGGATACCGCCAGGCTGGCGGAGCTCCGGTAGCCGCCGGCGGCGAACGCGGCCGGGCCGGCGGGCGAGGCCGGCAGCGACGAAGCAGGCCTAGGCGGCCGGCGGCGGAGGAGGCGATGGCGGCGGCGCGCGCGGCGGCGGAGGCGATGGCGGCCGCCGCTTTCTTTTTATTTTTTCGTTTTGTAAATATATTATCTAGTAATATATAATGACTCTCAAGTCGTTTTTAATTCATCTCCGTTCTCTGTTTCTATCGTTTGTTTTTACTGTTCCTTCTTCATTCAACCCCGCGAGCTATCGGTTCCTTTAATTTGCTTCCCCTCCCAAATCGCTATCGGTTCTAATTCAACCCGGTTGTGTCAATCTTGAAATCGCTTTCGGTTCTAATTCGAACCCGCGAGTGATCTGTGTCCATCAAGACCACTGCCGGGGAACGATTCAACCCGGTGGTGATCTGAGTCTTCACTGCCGGAATTTGTCGAATCCATGGAGTTTCTGAGTTTCCCGCGCCTGAACGGTTCATCACTGCCGGGCAAGCTTCAACACTGCCGGTGGATTAAATTCCGGCAGTGATGCCGGCGGTAGTGATGAGCGAATCTGTAGTAGTGAATACAAAAAAAAAAGGTTGTGTTTGCAATGGGGATTTTTTCTGGACTTGTTTTTAGTTATTATGACACAAATGAAGTTATACAACCCCAAAGTTCTTGTAGTGTAGGTTGCTTTTTTGTGTGTCCTAGGAACTGTGCCTCGTATATGTCGACCAGGATGTGTATTCTCTTGGTTCCTTATATTTCCAGGTCATGTCTTTTTTAGCCTTTTCAAAAAAAAAAAATTCTGAGAAAATTCCAGGTTAAGTATATAGGTCCACGCGTGATATTCCAAATTGGGTGCTAGGCAAATTAGCCTTGTTGTCCAGGGCATCGCACGTACAAACGTTTGTCCATTCTTTTATAAATCATATAGACTGCTATGCTATCTGCACTGATGTACAGTCCTTATATGCTCAAGCCAAATACCAGAATAATGTCTTCGCTCTGTTCCCAATTCAATTTTCATTAAAGCCATGAAAAGAACTTTGTTCGTATTACCATAGGGGTTTCCTTAGCCTAGTCACGGAATATCCAGAGACCACTCATGCTATAGCTAGCTAGTGCAGGTGTAGAGCTGATGCAAACGTGCACCTCAGCAAGTTTAAAACCCACAAACCCCGGTCTGATTAAGATGTTCGCTAACTGTTGTCCACCCATGGTAACCTTTTCTTCTAGTGCAGTTTAAGCTGTGCACAAAGTTGCACAATTGTTCATTGATAAAATATCAGAATTAGGCCTTGTTAATTTGGATGCATGCATAGAACTAATAGTTAACTGTTCCACAAAAGAAAAAAAACTAATAGTTAACTGTTAATAATTATCTCCTTCGCATACAAGTTTGTTCAGCTAATAGTCTAAAGCTAATTATTAACTAATACCTAACTAACAACTATCTCATTAGTTAGACAAGACTTAGCAGCTGTACATAATGGACTAGTGACTAACAGAACACGATGGATTTACATAGGGGTGGATAACAAGATAACTGTACTTGTCTTTCAGTTTTCTTGAAAATTGATATATTTTTATTTGGGAAGTATTTATGACTGCTTCACTCCACATTTTTGAGCTCCCCTCCATGTTTATTAGCCAAAACATATTCAGAAACACCCACTATACTTGATAAAATAAGGTGGAGTTGTGAGAGCATGGGGAGTGTTTCACAAACTCTAGGTTTTTGTGAAGCTGCTTCATAGATGAATCATACTTGTCACATGTGTTGTTTGAGACTCAATTTCAAACTGAGTTTAATGTACCGTCATACCTGAAGTTTATTCAAAATCAACTAATATATTGTTTCTTTTTTAATTTAAAGGGAAGAATGCAATCATGACGATTTAAACGAGCTAAATAGCTGAATGAGCTTTTTATAGCCTTAGATGCACAGGATCCTTCTGATACTGTTTTGTGCCCAAAGCATATAGTGTATTTGCTGTCTGTGAATCTATCCAACTAGCTAGCTATCTCTGATAACAAAAAAAAATACTTAAGATATAATGCGTCAGGAATATTGATTTCTTGTTGTGACTTCATGTTCAGGGATATGTGAACTTATTACCAAAAAAAGGATATGTCAACTTAATTAGTAGGACAACAAAACACAAATCTGTGTCCTTATTATACGTGGTCCATGGAATATGGTGCTGCTAGTGCCTCTTGCTATGGAAACAAGCTATAGCTGTATAATTCCCATAATAGAGAAGATCATTATCTTACAAATAAATGCCAAAGTACATTATTCTCACAACATAATTAATTTTTTTATTTAATACAAATAAGTCTCCATAATGTTCCACCTATAAGACTGAGCATAACTACTTATATCAATGAACTAATTATTGTGTAGTGTATTCATGAAAACATTTACTATTGTTTTGTGATTAGAAACTACGTAGATGATAATATGGGTCAAATATATATACTTTCATACTCCTTTTCGTTCTAAATTATTAGTCGCTTTTGACTTTTTATGGTTCATCTATTTTGCTATGCATCTGAATATATATAATAATATATCTAGATATATAATAAAATGGATGAACCAAAGAAAGTGACTTATATGGAACAGAAGGAGTAAATAAAATAATTATGCTGCCCAATAGATTTTTGTTGCTGTACTCATAAATCCATTCAAATACTAAAGTCTTGGATGGTTTTCTTACTTTTTTTCAACAAAAAGCAGACCCACCACCAAGAAATAAAAAACCTATGCATCTATGCATGAATGCATAGTTGCATACACAGAGAAATTTAAAACAGCCCATAGTTGAGTGGGTCTCGATGAACATATAGATATTATGTATTTATATGTGGTCTGGTTTGGAAGCATGCATAGTTAACTTAAACTAACAATCCTATTACTTAATCTCATGGTGCAGTGTGCAAGTTTTGTAAGGCCTTGGGACAAGTACTTGAAAGATCTCACTCCAATGCCTTTGATCGATCGAGACATGGTCAGATCCAAAGTACTCAGCCCCAGAACGGCCGTGAAACATCATATATCGATCTCTCCTCACTCCAATGCCTTGATCGACATGGTCAGATCCAAACTACTCCGCCCCAGAGCGGCCTTGCTACCGACTGTCGCTGCGTCTAACTTCCTGGTGGCATCATCGCCGCTCCAGTCGCCACCACGAAGTGACAGCGAGAGTGAGAGAGGCTGCGTCGTCTTACCACTGTCGTCCACCTCCAGTTCACTTAACCCGGTGCCTAGGAACTTCCTCTTCTTGACCGGCTTGTCGGCATCTCCTCCAATGTCGTCGTTGGGGCTCAAGCTTAGCTGCAAGTCCGGCGTGCCGCTATTCCCCTCCATTGGCGTCTTCATCCTCTTCGACGTTCTGGTCCCAGCGCACATCTCGGGTTACTTTGTTGTGCTCCAGGAGCGTCTGCAGCTCCAGGACAGCAAAAGCCATACATTGTCATGGGCTCATGGCTAGCTCATAAACCGAGTAATAGCAAAAGCCATACTTTGTTGTCGTGTACCTGAAGTCGGGAGCCTAGGGCTTCACTTGTCACCATGGGATGATCTGACGACGATGTCACGTTAGCCGAGCCTCTCTCTCTGGACAGGAGATGGTGACTGTCCAACGCAACACCCATGGAGGCAGCTGCCGACATTGTCCTAGATAGGGGCGGCCCAGAGCTGGTGCCGTTCCAATCCGTGCTTCTGACGGCGGTAGCACCTGCGGCGTCCGACGATGTCCGGTTGGAAGCGATGGCATCCCGGACGTCGAACAAATGGGACGTCGGCCTGCCGTTCTTTGTCAAGATCATATCGTGCATGAGCCCTTTCGTTGGGCCGCGGTCATTGATGGCCCCAGCCCCAGCCCCCGCCGCCGCCGCCGCCGCATGCTGGCTGAATCTCCACTCTTGATCCCTATATACGCATAGGTAAAACGAGTAATTAATTAGGGTTTTGCACGATATCCATGTTGAGTGGAGTGCGCATGGTGTTCTTCATTTCGATCTGGTGATTAATTAAGTACCTGAGGCTACTACTGTAGTTCCTGAAGTCGAACGTTTGCCTGGAAGGCTGCTGCCGGCGTTGGAGGAGCGCGTACAACCTGCTGGCCTCCGGCGAGACGGCGTTTCGTGACCCGAACAACTCCCCGTTGTGCAGCAGCCGGCCGGAGGAGATCACCGAGCCGGCATCTCGACGGAGGAACATGCCATGGAAGCGATGGTCCCCTCTCCTCATCATGTGGACGTCCATGGGGGAGAAAACTGCCAAAATTGTGCAGCGAAGGTTAAGGAAATGCATGATCCTGTCCATGGCGTTTTCTGTATGTATGTGCAGTTTGCTTCTGTGGAGGAGACTAAATTAAAATTGGGAGAGAGAGAGAGAGAGAGAGAGAGAGTCGAGATGAGATGAGAACCAGAGGAAATGGCTGCTCTCTCGTGTCCAGCAAACTCGTGGTCCAGTTTCTTGCTTCTGTACATCTGAAAAGCCAAAGGCCCCAACGCTTGTTATGTGAAGAAACCAACTATCATGCAGTTAGCACAGCAACTAAATAGTCATGAGATGCAGACCGGTTTCTAATCTTCTTTACCTGCAAGTGACTTTTTACATGAGCAATGCTGAGCCCCCTCACGTTCATCATCTGAAGTACCAGCTTTGGCGTTGCTCCTATCCATCAATTGAAACAAAAAAAAAATTAAGACATCAATGGATAAATTCATTAATTAATTTGGAGGAAAAAATTAGAAGGAAAGAACAGCACAATTCATGAGAGATTGCTTACTCTCTTGCCCGCCCAGCCTCTCCACGGCGTGGACAAATGCCATATGCAGTTCTGGAGTCCACCGGAGCCGGGAAGCTTGGATCTGTTGTACTGCCTCACGCTCAGCGCCCTCTCTCCGCTGCCCTCACCCTTACTGCTGCTATCCATCTCACAATCCTTGTTGCTCATGGAAGTGTGGTTGGTGCTGCTGTTGTTGCTTGAACTCCTGCCTCCTTCAACTTCACTTGTGCTACCGCCGTCGTCACCATCCTCCTCGTTGTCATCATCATCGTCGCCGGCTTCCCCTTCATCGCTTCCCTCACCGAGACCCTCGTTAAGGTCCAGAGTCACAGGTGGTACAGAGTTCTCCCAAGATCTTTTCTCATCATCTCCTTCAAGCATATCCTCCGTTGCCACCTTCTGTTTCACCTCTCCCATGGCTTCTACTTCTGAGATCAGGTCCTTCACCTTCTCTAGTTCCCTTCGCCTTCTCTAGTTCCCCCTCTATACGTCTATATATCTCTACACCACCATGGTATAGGATTGGAATGAGGTGTGTGGTGGGAGTAGGAACCAGGGAAGGAAGGAAGAAGAGAAGAACGTGATGAGAATAATATTAGGGTGGGGAAGAAGCATAAGCAAGCTTGATGTGGGAATAAAATATAAGGGCAGGGAAATGGACAAGCATTCCACTACATTGACTAGTTTTCAACAGTGATATTCCATTTCATACATTTTTCTATAGGGGGAGGGAATTGGAGAGTAGATGGTAGTGGCTCCACTAGGGTGTTTATAATTTGGATGTGGGGAAGGGGGCGGCTTATAAATTGCCAACTGGGTGTGTGAAAAAGCATGCAGAGAAGAGTTGACACCTGCTTCATTATGAAAAAAAACATGGTTGGTCTCCAGGTTTTATCATACAACACTAGTAACGAAATGATTTTGCGAGCACTTGCAAAATCTTTTCCGTGGCGGGCACTTTTTTTGCCCGTCACGGAAAATACCCGCCACGTCCTGTTTTTTTTTTTTACGTGGCGGGCATCTTTTTGGCTGTCACACAAAATATATTTTTGCGTGGCGGGCGTTTATAACAAGCCCGTCACTGAAAATAGATTCATTTTGCGTGGCGGGCGAGTTAAGAGGCCGTCACGCAAAAAAGGCCGAGGCCCACGGCCAAGCCCAAACCGGGCTCCCTATCGGGCCGCATATATAAAGAGTCCTGGGGTTTCTAGGACTCCACCCTCTCATTTTCACCACTCGGTAGGCCGGCCGACTCCCTCTCTCTCACCCGACACCTCCTCGTTCCTCTCGTGACGACTCCTCCCTCGTTCCTCCTCTCGTTCCCACTCTCTCCACTCTCCACCGGCCGGCCATCCTCCTCCTCCCTCCCACTCGCGCGGGCGGCGGATCCGGCATGGAGGCGCGGCGGATCCGGCGGTTCCGGCTTCCCGGGCCGGCGGCATGGAGGCGCGGCGGATCCGGGCGGTTCCCGGCGGCCGCGGCATGGAGGCGCTGGCGGATCCGGGCGGTTCCCGGCGGGTCGGCGGCATGGAGGCGGCGGATCCGGCGGTTCCAGCGGGCCGGCGGCATGGAGGCGGCGGATCGGGCGTTCCCGCGCCCGGCGGTGGATCCATGCGGCGCGAGTCGGAGCTCTAGAACACCCCCCCCCAACCTCCCGGTGGTGGTGGCGGCGCTGGCGGTCGCCGGATCCGCCGGGCGGCGCATCTCCGAGCAGATCCGGTGCGGCGGCGGCGGCGCGAGGGACCCTGCAGGCCAGATCCGACGGCCGGGCGTGCCCTGGCGGCGCCTCCCGGCGGATTCCTTGTGGCGGCGCCAGATCGGGCGGGGCGGTGGATCGGCGACTGCGAACTGGGCTCGTGTCGGGCCCGCTTGGGCTGGCACTGCTCGGCTTTTTTAATTTTTTATTAACCGTGGCGGGCACAGTGCCGCCACGGATATTTGCGATTTTCCGTGACCTTTGCTTTGTGACGGCACCCTTGCCCGCCACGGAAAAATCGGCGACCGCCACGAAAAAAGTCTTTCGGTAGCAGTGCAAAACTGGGTGCCCGCCACGGATATTTGCGCATTTTCCGTGACCTTTGCTTTGTGACGGCACCCTTGCCCGCCACGGAAAATCTGAAAACGACCGCCACGAAAAAGTCTTTCGGTAGCGAAAAACCGAATGCCCAATTCATGCAGGACATAAGAATTGATAAGTGTTATGTCTTCTCACTAATAGTTATTTTTTCATATCAAAGAATAATTAAAATATCAGAATTCAAGGAAGTTTAAGTTGATAGAAATAAACTATATTTTACTAAAAGAATAATCATCGGTAAACATGCAATAAGAATAATTGCATAATCTCACATCATATTTTGATGTGGAAAATAAATAGACTGTCAATATAGTAGTGATTTGTAATGTTAAGTCCTTTTAATGTGAAAAACTCTATGCATTTATGATTAGGCTGTAAAATGTTTTATATTGCCGCACTAAGAAGTTTATGATCATGTAAAGAAAGAAATAATATGTTAAAAATGTGTTTTAGAAATTATAGAATTGGCTATATATTAAGTAGTCTTAAGAAATCAAAAACTGCAATTTCTAGCTTAAACTTCATCAACTGCAAGAAGATAATAGGCTGTAGTCTTATCTCGTGTGTTGTAGCCAGAAATAGCCTAGCTACAAAGGTACGTAATATATATTCATGAGTTTCATTTCAACATTATATCTAATTAACTACAATTTTTTTTTGTTTTCAAATCTTTATCGGAATCCTTGCATAGTCAATTACCTAGTTATGCATTATATAAGAAGTACCCGATTTACATGTTTGTACTGTTCTATAATATGACGACTGTCTACTAGCCCACTAGGGCCTTTAGTGACTTGAGTTATGCAGGCTCCCAACTACTCCCTCCGTCCCCAAAAAGAGTATCTTTTAGGTTTTTCATACGTCATGTTTGATCGTCCGTCTTATTCAAAAAAAAGTTTAAAATTCTCATTTATTTTTTATGACTTATTTATCATGAGAGATACGTTAACACGGATTTATTGATTTGTACTTGACACAAATTTTTTGAATAAGACGAATCGATCAAAACACGATGTCCGAAAATAAAAAAACGACACTCTTCTTGGAACGAAGGGAATACATGTCTACGTCCCTGAAAACACAACTCTAAGTCTATCTAGGTGGTAACATCAAGAAAAACTTTTAACTACGAGTATATATCAAGGGTCCCATATATTAATATATACAAATACCCAAAATTTCAGGACAGGTTAATATTTTTTTTTGCGGGCTATAGGACCACCGTCACTTCTTTTGCATTATAAACAATAATATACTTAAAATAAAAATAAAAATAGTTTAAACATGTAGGCGTTTAAAAATAATTTTACCAGGCTACAGATCATTTGCTCTGAAATAGTGTAGAATTTACTGAGCCTGATCGAGGTCGTCATCACAGGCATTCGCAAGTCAAACGTCCACCTTGACAGGCATTTAGATGAAGAATAGTTTAACTACGACCAATTCAGCCAAAAAAAAAATCTGGACATATATATCGAGTCCAATGCTGAAACGGCAGTTGACTCCGGTCTGTAGATACTAAATGATCCGAGAGGCAGGCAGCTTGTGTATACAGATATATAATTATTGCATGAGATATATAATTATTGCATGAGATATATATTATGTTGAGCTGATGGATCAGTCTTGCCGCTTGATGTTGAAAGTCGCAAATTTTCTGCACGCAGTTTCTCTAGATCATTTAATTTGTGGGACACGCCCCAGACTTGACCACGGATGCATCTGTTGTTGATGACGTCGCGCGCTTCTGATTCCATCGGTTATTTTTTTTTCAATATAGAAACGGCCTCGTCAATGCGCTTTCACAAGCTACATATAACCACCACCACCACCACCCCTATCTCTCTGATTTTGGACAGTGACACGCACTCAATTTGACAATTTCCGTATGATTTTATTGAAACATATCATTTTAAATACATATGTATGTATGACAAACAAAAAAAGTATGACTGCCCAAGAAATTGTCACAAACCAGATCGATTCCGGCGTGACACGTGGCCGACGGCAACGTTGGGGGCGGCGGCGGCTAGTTTAGAGCGGCGATCGGCGGCGTGACAGCGTCGATGACGAGGGCTAACGGTGAACGGCGAGGTAGGAGATGGCGATGATGACGCATGCAGCAGCTCCGGGTGGTGACGGGGCGCTGGAGGCGGGGCGGCGGGCGGCGCGCGGGCGGCGTGGCCTAGGGCGCTGCGGCGCCGGGCAGGAGGCAGCGGCGCTGTGGGGGCGGCGCACGTGCGCTAGGGTAGAGAGAGAGAGCCTGAGAGACAAGAGCTGTTGGGTGTTACCCTTTTAATTTTTCTGATTAGGTTCAACTGATTACATGCCCCTTTATATTTATAGTCCGAGGGAGACTTGCATGCTAAGAAATATCTAGGAGGTTTCCTTATAGATTGGAATACCTCTTAACAAAGCAATTTATTTCTTTCCCTAAATATTTATTTCCTAAATAATTATTACTTAACGACAAAGCGAAGAGTGACGAGGTGCGTAGCGGCGGCGGTCGACCAAGGCATGCATGCGGCCGGCGTTGGGCCCTAGGCGGCAGTCCCCTAGCACATGACATTTCTCCCCTTTTCTCACGACAAAAGACGGCCTCACGCTTTGTGGTTCTCACGGTTTGTCATTGTTGACCGGGTGTTGGCATTAATTTGTTAAGTGCTAAAAGAATATGAAGGATTCGCAAGCGCACAGAACACCTACCATTGTAGCTTTTCCCTAGGATGAGTATTCTAGAGTATCGTATCCACAGGGAAGCTTTGGCTAAAGAATTCTTAATAAGTCACAATCATGTATCCACTAACTTAACAAACCACTAGACTATAGTGAGGGGGTAATTGATAAAGGATAAGTAAATATCAAAGCATAAAATATTAATATACGTAAGATATCAAAGAATGACTAAACTAATCAAGAGGTCAAAGGGAGAGATCAAGGTTCCTGGGTACTTCTCTATTACTTAGATTCTATGATAGCAATTACACTAATGCACTTTGGAGCAACAGTTCCTTTCCAACTCTCGAAAGACGGGAAGAAGGTAGTTGGGAGAAGGCTGCCAAAAGCTCTACTTTAAACACCAATCCGAACGTGGTGGAATACAAAGGCCTTACAGAGTCACCACCCCTAGGGCTACCACAACTATCCGTGGATTGGGCCGCAACCTCGGGTAACCTATAGCCTAGACACCAAGTCTACACTATCGATTACTACTCTAGCTACCTAGCATAACTAGAGCCCTCAATACGAGCGGAGATCCCATGCAACAGCATAACAACTATACTTAACCATATATGAAAGATATGGAATTGAATAGAGAAGATAAATATATGAATCATAAGTCTTACAAAGAAAGGATACAAGACATACCAAACTCTCAGACATCTCCGTAACATGAGCATAGCTCCACTCTCCTTTTACTCTTGATTAGATCTAATTTAGATCTAATCTACTTCTAATTACATGGCTAATCAACTTCTAATTACATTACTAATCTACTTCTAATCTACTTCTAATTCACTAATCCTCGAGAGAGAGGTTATCCTTACATTGGGACACCTCTACAACTAAGAGAATAATTAATAGAATGAGATAGAATGAATTAGGGTTTCACCCTGGGGTCAGGGGGTCTTCTTATATAGGCCTTGACGATGAACGATGACCATTGGATCAAACCGACCTTGGCAACGGTGTAGATACAACCTCAATGGCGGTAACAAACCGACCTACAAAGCGGGTTGGAAACGGACTCCAACTCTTGGCGGCCGCCGAGATTGGGCCTGGCGGACGCCAGTCCATCATGGAGAATTGGACCGAGCTTTTGTGGGTGCGTAGATCTCGTCGATAGCTTTGTAATGACTGGTATTTTTCTGGAAACAGAGTCCGGATGAGAAAGTTATGGCCGTTTTAGTGAACTCTGTTCTGCAACTGATATCTTTTAATTTTGGACTTTGAATATAGCAAACAATATATCCGTTTCGATCGTCTCGACGAGCTCTTTGCAATGGTGCTATCTTGGAATATGTTTGTAACATGTTTTATTCTTCTTACGTCTTGCAAACTCTAGGCTTCTCCTATTTAGTCCCCGAAAAATATACGAATCACCAAAACTTGTGGAACTATGTTAGTAAAGCCCCTAGTCTATGTGATTATTCATTTTATGCCCTTATTTCATGTTTAGTTGACTAGTAAAATTATGCTATAACAGGTGTCAACAAGTTCCCCAAGCTTACCCCTTTGCTAGTCCTTAGTAAAGCCAAACTTAGCAATGGATCGAGTTGCTATAACGCTTTCACGCCTCAAAAGTACACATGCTTTCAAACAAAATTTCTCCTCTTTATTATAATAAACTTTTTCAACCTTCAACTTACCCATATTACCTTTAACCATGGAGCTTATAGCCTTTTCTTAGGATCTTGGGCAATTGAAAGATAGAACAATCAAGTCAAGCATCATGTCTCAAACTCCTCGTTCAACTATCATTCCGAGTTTTTTCGTGTTTTTAAAAATAAAACTTCAAAGTTCCAAGTATGCCTCTTTCTAGTCTCTCATATGTGGTATTCATGGATCCTCTCTAAGGCAATAAGGTAGTGTTGCCTTTCTCTCATGATATGTAGTATTTTTGGCTAAGGCAGTATCACACTATGCCTTCTTCTCTCTCACCCTATATCTAAGGCTTATATCTGGAGCTCATAGGTAGGAAAAACTTTATTTAATTACTAAGCATATATTGTAAATTCAAGCAATGGATCCAAAGTTATGAGTCATACTGATCAAATGATGCATGTGTATGGTGAAATATGATGGTAGGTGTGTGAGGTGAGTGTAATGAATGCAATGAGGGGAAAACCTAATTCTACTTTGCTCCTTGAGGAAACATATCTCTTTTTGGAATCTGAAAACTTTTATGAGAACTTGGGTTGTATCACTTTCTTTTTCTTTATTATTTTTTATTATTATTATTATTTTATGGAGAGGCGAGCATCTAAGTACCCATTGTTTTCAAATGGACACTTGCCCATTTTTTTTTTAACTCTCCTTTATTCTTTTTTTTTCTTAGGAGGTAGGCTCTACTCTCCCCGTAGGACACTTTGTTCATTTTTCATCTCCCTTTCTTCTTTTTTTTTAATCTATAACCCAAATCTCTTTTGAAATAACTTTTGAGAGATAGACAAATGTTATGGAGCTTCTAAGACGTTGGCTAAAAATGTGTGAATGGATGGGTATAGGGAATATTTTTGGTTGTTCTCTACCATGATAGGAGTAGAACATTTTTGGTGGATATTTGGTGGATGCTTTGTGGATGCATACTTCAGGGTAGAAGTAGCATAAATGCAAGTGGGGTAGAGTGGAGTGGAATAGAGTGTGGTGGAGTGGAGTGTGCATGATCAGCATGACAAATTTCTAAGGGTCGATAAAGATTGAACAAACTCAATGCAAAAGCAAGCAGCCTATATATATGTCAAAGGTTTTCCCTAATCTAGGGAGCATGTATATATGGCTGTGGGTAGGAGGTTCAACACTCTTGTCACACAGGGAACTTATCATGTGCACTTTAATTTTCAAAAGATAAATCTCCGTAAATCTAGTATCACTAGGAGTAAGATAAATAGCAGCTCAGACTCTCATATATCATATCCGTCAATTACCTAGACTTCGAGCAAGCATTTGCTACCCACAGGTTTCAGGTTCGTGAGCAAATCTCAAGTCAAAGCAAATTGCATTAAAAGCTCGAGAGAAATTAAGCTTCAAAGGTAGGTACTTGAAAGGAATTACAACGAGCAACTATTCATCATCTCCAAGGCTAGAGATTATTTTCGAGTTTATTTTATTCTCACACTCTAATAAAGACTCTTTTATAAAGACTATATAGACTCTATTTATTTGGTTTCCTTAGTTATGCATCTTTTATATCTTTCTAATAAAACAAAAATATATCTAGCTAGTAGTAAATAAGATAAAGGGATACTTATCCGATACATGGGGTTGCACTCCTCCAAGTCGGATGTTGACATAGTCTTCGATGTTCTTGAGGCTTCTCCACCTTTTTGCTCAAAGTGTGTCCTATTTTGATTCTTGGAATATGTTTGTAACATGTTTCATTCTTCTTACGTCTTACAAACTCTAGGATTCTCCTATTTAGTCCCTAAAAATATACAAATCACCAAAACTTGTGAAACTATGTTAGTAAAGCCCCTAGTCTATGTGATTATTCATTTTATGCCCTTATTTCATGTTTAGTTGACTAGTAAAATTATGCTATAACAGGTGTCAACAACGGGTCGATCGAAGCAGTGTGGCCCGAAGATTGTTGCATCCACTTGTATAAAGGGAATGAGCTGGATGAAGATGAGGACGCTGACCTTGTCTGATGCTGGTTCAATGGATGGAATTCCATTGCTCTCCGGAGAGTTTTGAAATGGTGGCCAGTACGTTGAGGTGTTAAAGCCAACTGCAAGAGTGTGTAGAGGGATCCCACCTGGTTGGAGAACATCCTGTAGTACCTTTGATAATGCCTTGGCGTAGTAGTGGTGGTTGTCGGGGAAGAAGTTTGGCACCGATGGAAAGAAGATTTGTGGGGGCTCCTCCATCAGCAAGTTGCTTGTCGTAAAGTCTGTCATGGTTGGCGAGGTCGTCGGGAGGTGAACGTCAATCACCTTGGGTGGTGCCCAAGCTGTTGCTTCATCTTGGAGCTTGATGGTTCCGGCGATGCCATGTAGTTTGTCGTTGTTCGGTGTAGCGAGTTGAGAAGGTTGAGAGACTCTGGGGTAGTGACGAGGCCGACGAGGTAGGGGATCGGTGTCGGTGGCATGTACCTCATGTTGTCATCGGTGGAGCTCGCAGGTCGAAGCTTGTTGAAGACCTCATAGGAGACAAGAGCGTCAAACTGGTGGGTGAGTTGGATCGCCGCACCTAACATGTAAGGCGCCTCCTGGTGCACAGCCCAAAGCTTGTTGTAGAGCGCTTTGGTGTAGTCGTACTGGGCGTTGATGTTGTCGAGGAATGAGGGAGCTGGCTGGATCTGCCCTCGAGTCAGCCTGGCTGTCATAGCCAAGTCATCCATGGTGTTGTGTCCCTCGGCTATCGTCGAGCCTTGTGACGAACATGGTGAAGGGGCGTCAAGCAGACGAGCGAGTTGCATCACGCCGTCCCTCGTGCGGGGGCGCCTCCGTTGTAGGGCCTCCCCGGTAGGTTGTAGAGGCCGTTGGTGAACTTGGAAGCATAGACGTAGTCGTACTGGTCCTCTTGCACTTCTGTCGGTGCTATGTTGCTGAAGAGGTCATTGTAGACGGGTAGCTTGAAGCCGCAAAGGAGACACCGTGTGGAAGTGTCCCAGGCCTCCTGTGGCACCTGGTTTGGCATCCTGATGAACCAGAGAAGTACCGCTATTATCAGGTGGATAGCAGCATACCTCATGTCATTGTACTAGCTGATGTTTTGTTGAGGTGCCGTTGATAGGGGCGTCTTTGGCTTTCGAAATGGGGCGCCGGTGTCATCGGAAGTCGACTATTGAGAGTGGGGTTGTCGATGAAGCACTTGCCGGTGTCGGCCGCGATGAGATCCACCGCTCGCTATCGACGTTACGCACCGCGGGTGGAGGTCCGAGGGACGCCCGGTAGGTGTAGCAGATTGATGTCGCCGTCGGCCTGGTCGGCGAGTGGATGAGCGTCGTCGGCGCCGGGGGCCGTCATCAGCGTAGGTGTCCCTGAGGGTGTTGTTGCCGTTCGTGGCGCCCATGGTTGCGACGTCATTGTTGGCGATGTCATGGTCGTCGGTGATGTCGTTGGCGTCCATGAGGGTAATATTGTTCCCTCCTATGGCCGCGCCCGTAGGGGTGGCATTTTTTGTCGCCGATGGTGCCCGTGTCGAGGGGCGTAATGGTTGGCGATGACGATGTCGGTGTCATTGTAGTAGCATGGGTGGTAGAGGTAGAAGCTCCATGGTGGTTGGGATGGACTTGCCTGGTGACTTTGGAGCGTGTGATGTCCTGGTCGGCGAAGGTCTTGTCGTCGTTGTTGTTCACGGCGCCGGTGTTGTCCAGGATGTCAGGTTCGGCGACATCGATGTCGACGTCAGTTGACGTCGTTATGTCACCCATAGTGACATTGGTGTTGTCGCTGATGCTGAGGACGTCATGGTTGGCGACGTCGTGGTCGTTGCTGATGTTGTTGGGGGCGCCCTTGGAGGCATTGTCGATGTCGATGACGTCGGAGTTGAGATCGTTGACGTCGGCGTTGATGTCGGACGACGTCGTTGTGTTGCTCTTGATGGTGATTGTGTGGATGCTCCTGGTGTTCCCAGTGTCAGAGATCATGTTGGTGGCATAGGAACTTATCTGCACTGTCGTTGGAGCCTCACGACGTTGGCCTAGTTGGGTAGGCTTTTCGTCGAGCAGCTGGTGGACGTCGGTGGTAGCCTCCTGATCTGATCTGAACTAGGCTGTGACGGCGGGTGCGTCCTTGGGGTAGGCGTACTCGTTGTTTGTAGCATCACCGGTCTTGGAGGGGTGACGTAGGCGGCGCCTGTGGGAGCAACGTCGCCGTCGATGGCGCGTACGTCGGACAGCAAGGCCGCGTGCTGCGGTGTTGCTGCTGTCGTGGCCACCCGTTCGTCGTGGATGTGGAGGACGGCGTTGTCGTTGACAATGGCAGCTTCCTGTACAGCCTATTGTTGCTCCCAGCGTGCTATCACAACCTGCTCGTAGTCGTCGAAGATGGTGTGGAGCTTCTCCATGAACGCGATTGTCCATGCACTAGGGTGGTGGTCGTCGGAAGCCATTGGTGGTGGAAATCGTCCTCGTCTCCGGATACCAGCTGTCACAAACCGGATCGATTCCGGCATGACATGTGGGGGTTCGCTCCTGCCCCCTTAGCCTTCACTCACGGAGGAGGCGGGAAGGGGGCGAGGGCTTCCCACAGGATGAGTCGTGAACACAAACGAGGAGCGGGGAGGCCTCCGGACTATCCGACCTTCGCTGGAGTTGCCGAGGGTCGGGGCGATCGGAGGGCGCTCGGGCCTCCGCAGGAGGAAGGACAAGACGATACGCGGGGCGAGGCGTGAATGCAACAAAAAGCGAGTAAATGGCACTTAAGCAGGCCAACAACCGATCCCACGCCTTGAGCCCGTACCCGGGTATTTATAGGAATACGGGGGGTCAGAGGGGCTGATTTACAAATTGGTACATGGTAGGTGGGAGAACACACGCTTACAGATGGGCCCCCACAGGGGCAGGCTAGTAACTATTCATACAAGGTTAGAACGGGAAATACACGCATGGCTTCTCCCCCCGTGGGGCGTAGGGTTTCCTCACGCCCCGACGCCGGTCCCCGTGCACCGGGGAGGGTGGGCGCCCGGGGGACCCCTCCGCCGGCCCTCCCCGCTGCTTGGGCTGCGTTGCTTGGAGAGTCCCCTCCGCGGGCGCCTCCCCGTCGCGGCAGGGGGCGCCTCGCGCCCGGCCGACCGATCGGCGACCGGAGGCCGCCCTACAAGGGGGGTAAAGCCCTCGCCGTTCGTGTCTTTGCGGAGGGTCCTCCGCCGCCTGATCCCGCAAGGCTTCATAACTTGTTAATCGGAGGCTAAATCTTGGCCCCTCGTAGCGAGGCTGCGGGGCTGCCGCGGGGCCGGCGAGGGTCGCCCTCCCAACAAAGAGCCCTCGAAGGTCCGGTTCCCTCCGAGGGGGCCGAGCGGCGAAAAATGTCCTTCCGAGGGTCCCTACGGGTGGTGTGCTTCCCACCCCATGGGCCCTTGCCCGGCGGCGTCCCGGCTGCTGCTCGTGGGCCTCGCGGAGGTGGGCCTCGGCCCTCTTGCTTCTGCGTGTTAGGGTTTGGCTGCCCTTGGTCGGACGCCGTTGGTTGGTTTGGGAGTGGCGCGGATCGGGGTGGACCGTGTTTGTTTAGGGGTACGGATGCCGTTGGTTTGCCAGCGTGGGGCGGATCGGAGGGCCTGGCGTTGTTTTGGGATCCGGGCCGTGGTCTCCTGGGTTCGCGGCTGCGTCCGCTCGCGCCCCCTCCCCGTCCCGCCTATAAATACGTATGGTTGGTGAGATTAGGGTTTGTGCTCTCCTTTTGCTTCCACGCTCTCGCTTTCGCCTCCTTTTTCACGCTCTTCGCCTTCTTCTGCGCTGCCCTAGGTTCGCTTTGCTCTTTTAGCGGAGAGTCCATCGATGGCTCGTACCAAGGAGACCATGAGGCCAAAGACCGTCGTCGAGTGCTTGAGTTCCCTCGAGCAAGAGCACCGACAAGTCCCCGAATGCGTTCGAAAGGAGCACGAGTTCTTCCACAAGAAGCGTTTCCGCCTCGGAGGGCGAGACGGTGCCGCGCCCGGCCCGGCGAAGTCATCATCTTCGAGGAGTTCTTCCACGCGGGCTCCGTTTCCCGTGTGCGAAGCTCGTCTTTGGGGGTGCTGCGGAGGTTCAACCTCCGCTTCCATCGGCCACGGCGTCGTGCTTTCCGCGCGCGATGACGTATGTCCGGGCGTGCCGCTCCGTCGGCCGGGCGCCGACGGTGGGCGGCTTCATCGGAGCTCACACCGTGCACTACCCGCCAGCGCACCGTCGTGGCGGCGGAGGAGGAGGTCTTCCGCCCCGGTATGGCGTGTGCGGTTTCATCCCCGCAGCGGGGTGGAGGCTCTGCCGCGGCGCAGCGGAACAAGTGGGCGCCCGGCGGCTCGACCACCGGTTCTATTACCAGCCGGAGGGTGCGGAGGGGCTCTACGGCGATCCGAGTCCTCGCCATCGCGAAGGTGAAGCCCGTGAAGACGACGGAGGCGACGAGGAGCCGGACGCCCCTTCGCGTCATGTCCCGCCACGTCCGCGCGCGGGACCTGGTGGAGGAGTTCGCGGCGGCACGTACAAGTCCCCGTGGGCGGGGTGCCCTCCGTTGAGGTTGCGGACTCGGCGGAGTATGCCCCCAAGGGGCTGAAGGCGTTGAGGTTTGACCTCGAGATGATCTGGCCCGAGCTGCTTGAGGCGGCAAAGGGCGATAAGGTGGTGTTCGGCCGGTTTGGTGATGGCGGAGGCCACCGCCGCTCCCGACTTTCTTATCGGAAAGTTGGAGTCTTCGAGGTCCGGCGGATCCGCTTGCCTCGCCGACCGCCGCCGTGAACCGGGTCTTCGACCTGCTCGGAGTCGGCTACGAGGACTGGCCGACCGAGGCCGACGCCGACGCCATGGATGCGGGGAAGAAGAAGCGGGGGGTCCGCAAGGCCAGCACGCTACCGCCGCCCGGAGCCCCCGGCCAGCGGGGCGCTGTCCTCCCCCACCCGCCGCTCGGAGGGGGCGGGTTCTTCGGGGCCGGCGGGTCTCGGGTGGCGGACCTGGGCTGCTTCCTTATCTCTGACGATGAGGATGAGGCGGAGGACGTGGAGGTGGCTGAGGAGGCCGACGCAGAGGGGGCCTCCGACGACGGCTCCGATTATGAGGGGTTTGAGGAGAAAGGCCGTGACGGCGGGCCCTCCGAGGGAGAGGAGGAGGAAGTCGACGAGGACGACGACGATGGCGGCGATGCGGCGCGGTCTGCCATGGCCCTTCGCGCCAGCACGCGGCAGCCCCGCCCCTATCGGCGGTGCCATGTGTGGGCGGAGGGCGCCATTCTGGATGATCCCCTGGAGGCCCCTTATGGCAGCGGCAAGGCGCTGTGGGGAAGCGGAGGGCCCTCGTCGCTGCCCTATGTCGCAGAGTCCATCGGCATCGATGATGTCGATGTGGAGCTGCATACGGGCGCGGATCTCCGTGACACCCCCTTCGCCAGCTCGGAGATTGAGCAGCGGTTCATCGGCCGTGTCTTCGACCGGGTGCGCCTGCCGGAGGCCGAGATGCATGTGGCGAACCGCCCCCTCCGCGCTATCCATGAAGATATCAAGGTGAAGACGGCGGAGCTCCTGCTGTTGTCGCGGGGGGCGGCCATCCGCGAAGGCTGGGACGTCGTCGATCACGAGGACGCGATGAGGAGGGTCACTGACGAGCTTAAGGAAAGCCATCGGGAGGCCCAGAAGCTCAAGGAGGCCGCTGACGAGGTGAAGCGCCTTCGGAGGGAGGTGGCTGACCTCAAGGAAGGGGCGAAGGTTCTCCGGCGGGAGAATGAGCGCCTGACGTCGGAGGCGCGGGAGGCCCGCGAGGCGCGGGACGCGGAGGTGGCGGCCTCGGCGAAGAGGCTCAATGACCTTGAGCTGGCCTGGTATGCGGAGGCGGAGGCCTTCAAGGCGGCGCCGACGCGGCCCCTAGGTGGAGTCGGGGCCGCTCCTTCGGCTGCCGCCAAAAACCCGACCCCACCCCTTGTTGGCGCCCGGTTGCGGGCCGGAGGTGGGGAGTTGCCGAAGGTGGTGGCCTGCGCGGGCGGATTTCGAGCCAGCATCGCCGCCCGTCGCCTTCGAGGGGCCCTCCGCCATCTGGAGTGCACGCACCGGGAGGCGCTGTCGAAGACACGGACCGCTCACTTCCCTAACCCTGACGAAGTCAGGGCCTCGGCGGAGGAGCGGGACGTGAAGCGCTTTACGACCGCCTTCATCAAGCGCTTCTGGTACGAGGGCGGGCGGGAGCTGGCTCTGGACTTTGCGAAGGCCGAGCTTGCCAGGAAGGTTGGTTGCCTGCTTAGTCTGTTTTTCTTGTTGTCTGTGTCTCTTTTTCTCTTTTGCTTACTGTTGCTTCGCTGTCTTATGTGCTGACTTGGTTTTGTTTTAGGTCGCCGCTGCTGGTGCTTCGGGCGGAGGGGACTCCCAGGCTGCTACGGAGGGGGTTCGGGACGCCGGACGGGTTGAGGTGCCCGGGTCGCTCCTGGGCGACTCCGGCACCTCCGCCGCGGCTCAAGGGGAGACCGCTGCTCCAGCCTCCGCTATGCCCGCTTTCGACGCCGCTACCTCTACTCCTCGCGCTTCGCTCATCGACGCCTCGCCTCGCGGTGCCCTTGGAGACCGCTCCGGCCCCTACCGAGCCCTTCGACGACTCCCCGGGCCGCCGACGCCACCGCGGCCTCCGGCGCCTCAGGTGGTGTAGGGCTTCTTAGGCTGTCCTTAGTCTGTTTATTTTGGGTCTGTTATCTGAGCGATGTCAAACTCTTGGCCTTCGGGCTTTTCGAAGTGAAATGATGGATTGGTAGCTTTGCTATTTCCAGTTCTCGGTGGTTGTTTCTGTTGTGTTCGTTTACCTTCGGAGCTAGGTTTTGTTGGGGTTGGGGCTAACAGTGCTTAATGATTGTGTCGGCCGCGCAGGTACCTGGGGGGCCTGCGCGGAGGGTACTTAACGTGGTTCCGTTGATGATGAATCGCCAGGATGTGTTCATTTCGGGGGAGACTTGGGTTCACGCCAAGCAGCGGTTCCCTAGGCTACCCTTCGAGCGGTTTTGGTGGGGCAGGGTTCGAAAGTATGACATAGCCAATCGCCTTCGAGGCCTTTTTGGCGGTCCCATGACTTGATGGACCGTCAAGTGGAGCGAGTTCTCTTCGAGCTGGCCCTAGCGCGGCTGTGGTGGAAGATGATATTGAGGACGAGGAGGCCGTTGCCATCGCACTTGGCCATGCGGCTTGTTGGGTTGACCGCGGAGGCCGAGTTGTCGTTCCGAAACAGGAGGATGTGGGCTTCGAGTGGGGTGACATGCAGAGGGTGTACCGGCGTCGAGTGTTAAGCGGCGATCTTCCACTTGTTCCGTCGGAGCCCTTGATACCAGAGCCGTGTGATTCTGTTGACGAGTTGGTGGAGGTGGTGGATGTGGAACAGTTTGTGGAACGTGTTGCGAAGGTGTTGGTTAGAGCTGTTTTACACGGGGTTGTGTCTTCCGTGGCTGAGGACGTGTGCGTTGAGTTTCAAGAACTTTGCCGCCCGTGGAGGGCTATGTAACTTGGCCGCTGTGAAGTAATGGATGTGTGTTTTATTTTTGAAAGATCGTTTATGTTTGTTGCGTGTACTGGACGACTTTTAAGTTGAAGTAATGGATGTGTGTTTTATTGTGGGGGCTCGCGCGAGTCGAAGGTAGTCGCGTTGAACGGCGGCGTCCCCTACTTCCTTTAGGTGCGAGACTCGCGCGTTGCGAAGGTAGCCACGTGGAACAGCGGCGTCCCCTATTTTCCTTAGAGCGAGGCTCGCGTGTTGCGAAGGTAGCCGCGTGGAATAGCGGCGTCCCCTATTTTCCTTAGTGCGAGGCTCGCGTGTTGCGAAGGTAGCCGCGTGAAACATCGGCGTCCCCTATTTTCCTTAGTGCGAGGCTCGCGTGTTGCGAAGGTAGCCACGTGAAACAGCGGCGTCCCCTATTTTCCTTAGTGCGAGGCTCGCGTGTTGCGAAGGTAGCCGCGTGAAACATCGGCGTCCCCTATTTTCCTTAGTGTGAGGCTCGCGTGTTGCGAAGGTAGCCGCGTGAAACAAATGGCGTCCCCTATTTTCCTTAGTGCGAGGCTCGCGTGTTGCGAAGGTAGCCGCGTGAAACAAATGGCGTCCCCCTATTTTCCTTGGTGCGAGGCTCGCGTGTTGCGAAGGTTTGTTTGACCAATAGAACTCGTTACTTTTATTGCCTTATTTCTTTACAAAGTTCTTTTGAACCGCGGAGGGGGTCCCTTTGGGCCACGGGGTTCCCCTGTTGAAGCTTCGGTGTTGTTGCGGGGATGTGCCCTTGTGTTCCTGCAAGGTCACGTTCCGTCATCCAGAGGCTTGGGTGAGGACGGCCCTTGGCGCGAATTGGGACTCTTGCGGAGGTGGCTTCGGTGGGCTGGTCCCTGCGCCTTGCGCCCGCTTATCCTCGTTGAAAGGCGGTCGCTCGGGTTGTCGCAGTTGCGCCACCTTCTCACGTTAGAAATTCGGGGGCAGCACCCTTCCCCCTCCGGAACTTTGATTCCTTTGGTGGAGTTGCCCACGGGAGAATGTTACATTCTCCATTGTGGTATCTCCTTCGAAGGAGCCTTCGGGTCCGGGTTGGCCGCGTTTTGTGCGGGGGGTTCCTTGAGCTTTTGCGAGGTGCTCTGGGCAGGTGGGCGTGGGTGGTTCGGAGGACCAAAATGCTCTAGTTTGTCTGCATTTGGTCTTTGTTGGTTTGCGGAGATTTGGATGTTTCGCAGCCTCGGGGGCGCCTGTAGCGCTGTTGCTCTTCATTGCGCTTCGCGGTCTGCCTAGGGAGGTGGGGTTTGGTTTACATTTTCCATTGTGGTACCTTCGCTGGTTTATGGGGGCTTGGGTTTTCGGAGGTATCCTGGCATCTGCCTTGTGGGATCGGGGTTTGGCTCGGGGTGGTGGCATGGTGGCGTGTGCGGCTGATGGCTACTTTCTCCCTGGGATGGGACTTGAGAGGGGGGGGGTAGGCTTGGTCTTATAGTGCTCCCGAAGGGTGCTCCCAAAAGCGGTTCCCGGAGTTGGGTGGGTGTCATAAGTGCTTGGAGTGGTTATGGTTTGTACGACGGAGGTCCCGTCCTTGGTGGGTGGTGTCTTGAAGCTGTGGTGGGAGTTAAGGCTGTACGGCGGAGGTTTTGTCCTTAGGTGGTAGCTTGAGGCGGTGGTGGGAGTTGAGGCTGTACGGCGGAGGTCCTGTCCTTGGTAGGTGGTGGCTGTTGTTGATGTCGAGCCCCTGGCGAGAGTGCCCCGATCTCCGATTCTTGCCATGCCTCCCCTGCGGCCCGGCTTCAACGGTGCCCGATATACTGCTGTGAGCCCCTGGCGGAGGTGCCGGGGCGCCCGGCCGTGTGCCTCCGCCGCGGCTCATATTCGAGAGCGCGGAGCGTCTTCTTTGCGAGCCCCTGGCGGAGATGCCAGGGTGCCCGACTTTGGTGCGCCTCCGCGGGTCTCATACTCGGAGCGCGGGGCATCTTCCTTGCGAGCCACACAGGCGGGGGGTGCCGGGCGCCGACTTTTGTGCGCCTCCGCGGGTCTCATACTCGGAGAGCGCGGGCGTCTTCCTTGCGAGCCCCGGCGGAGGTGCCAGGGCGCCCGACTTTTGTGCGCCTCGCGGGGTCTCATACTCGGAGAGCGCGGGCGTCTTCCTTGCGAGCCCCGGCGGAGGTGCCCGGGCGCCCGACTTTTGTGCGCCTCCGCGGGTCTCATACTCGAAGAGCGCGGGCGTCTTCCCTTGCGAGCCCCCGGCGGAGATGCCAGGGCGCCCGACTTTTTGTGCGCCTCCGCGGGTCTCATACTCGGAGAGCGCGGGCGTCTTCATTGCGAGCCCCCGGCGGAGGTGCCGGGGTGCCCGACTTAACATAATCTAGAGTGAGGAGTGTTTTTTGTTGGTTTGGCCGAGCCGGGGGTGCAGCCTTGCGCTGCCCCCCCGAGCATGGGCAATCCCAGTTACCTTCGCGCCGATGAGGGGCGGGTGGCGCCCGGCCAGCCCCTTTCGGTGCTATACTTGCGTTGCAACTTTCTCCGATATGGGGGAACTAACCCGCATATATTAGACGTTGGTACTGCCTCATTAAAAAACCTTGCACCCCTTCGCAAGGAAAAAGAGTGCAGCCCGAATTGTTCACAATCTTAACTCGCAAGGAAAAACTGAAATGTAAAAAACGGGTAGTGTCCCTACAACTCGCGAGTGCCGGATACATAGCACCGCTAGGGGTAGTACTTGCGGAGGTCGTCGACGTTCCATGTGTAGGGGAGGTCATGGCCTTCGAGGTCTTGCAGGTGGAATGAGCCGGGTCTTGTGCTTTTCGTGATGAGGTATGGGCCCGTCCATTTGGGGACGAACTTGCCGGCCATCTTCGCGTTCTGCTTCCTGATTAGTGCAAAGTCTCCGACGGAGATCGTGCGGAGGCTGAGCTTCTTGTTTCTCCATCTTGTGGTTTCTTCTTGGTATGCGCGGAGGTTGAGGACGGCCATGTTTCTTGTTTCTTCGAGGAGGTCCTTCGCGAGTGCCTCTTCTTCTGGGTGGGCTTCGCTGGTGACCCTTGGCGATGCGTGCTTTAATTCTTCTGGGAGGACGGCCTCTTCTCCGAACAAAAGCTTGAAGGGCGTGAATTTGGTTGCGCGGCTCTCGGAGGTGTTGTGTGACCACACCACCGGGGTGAGCTCCTCCGCCCATTTTCCTCTTGGCTTCGCGTGGACCTTGGCGCTGATACCCTGCAAGATTATGCCGTTGGCTCTTTCGACGAGCCCGTTAGATTGGGGGTGCCTTACGGAGGCGAAGTGTATTTTGGTGCCTATTTGATGGCAAAATTGCTTGAAGCCTTCACTGTCGAACTGGGTGCCGTTATCAACCGTTATGCTCCGCGGTGTTCCGAAGCGACAGACGATCTGCTGCCAGAAGAACTTTTGTACTGAGTGAGAGGTTATGCTTGCGAGAGGGCGGGCTTCGATCCATTTGGTGAAGTACTCGACTGCCACCACTGCATAGCGGAGGTTCCCCGGAGCCGGCGGCATCGGTCCGATGAGGTCTATCGCCCATCGTTGAAGGGGCCAGGTGGGACAGATGAGGGTTGTCGGAGCCCCTGGCCTGTTGGAGTGGTGCGCTGTCAGCTGGCACCCTTCGCAATGCCTGACCAGGTCTGTTGCGTCGTTGAGTGCGGTGGGCCAATAGAAGCCCTGCCTGAACACCTTTCCCACTAGCGCTCTGGGGCCGTTATGCGAGCCGCAGATGCCTTCGTGTACCTCCGCTAGGATGGAGCGGCCTTCGCCGGTAGATATGCACTTTAGCCACGGGCGGTTACGGAGGCCTTGTACGGCTTGTTGTCGACTAGACGGTAGCCTCGGACCTTCGTCGACCCTCTTTTTGTTCTTCCTTAGACGTGGCTCGAAGTGGCCTCGATGAATGCTATGATCGGAGCTCTCCAATCTTCGCCAGGATGGCGCCGACCGATTTCGAGGTGAGTCGTTCTCTTGAATCGCGGGGCTATGTAGCACTTCAAGAATACGCCCCGTGGGAGTGGCTCCGCCGGGGCGCTGCCTCGCGAGTTCGCCGGCTTCGCCGTTGTCCCCGCCGATATGGTCTTGGTTGTGACGCCGAGAAAGAAGGCCTCCGTCTTCCTTAGCCTTGCTGTGGTATTTTTGCAGCTCGGGTGCTTGGCTTTGTTGTCCTTCTCGGCTTGTTTCGAGACTACCTCCGAATCGGTTTTGATAATAGCCCTTCGCGCTGACATGGCCCGGAGCTTGTTTAGAGCCAGGAGCACTGCCTCGTATTCTGCCGTGTTGTTTGTGCACTGGAATTCTAGCCTGGCAGCATATCTTAGCTTGACTCCGGAGGGTGAAGTGATGATGGCCGCGATGCCCGCTCCGCGTGCGCCCCAGGCTCCGTCAGTGTGTGCCGTCCAAATCGGGTCCAAGTTTGCTGCTTGGTTGTAAGTATCCGGGGTCCAATCTGCAAGGAAATCTGCGAGGGCCTGGGACTTGATGGCTGTTCTGCCGACGAACCTGATTGCGTGGTCTCCGATCTCGGTTGCCCACTTCGCTATTCTACCCACTGACTTGGGATTCCTGAATATGTTGTCGAGAGGAAAGCTCGAAGGTACGGTGATCTCATGTGCTTGGAAGTAGTGCTTGAGTTTTCTCGCTGCCATGACCACTGCGTAGGCCACCTTTTCTAGCTCTGTGTAATTTAGCTTTGGCCCTTTGAGGGTCTCGGAGACATAGTAGATGGGGACTTGCCTGGACTGGTGCCCCTCTTCGACTTCCTTGATTAGCACCGCGCTGACGGCGTGAGGTGATGCGGCGACATAGAGGAGGAGCCCTCCGCCGGGCTCTGGTGTAGCGAGAGTAGTGAGGTTCGCGAGGTACTGTTTGAGGTCTTCGAAGGCTTTTTGTTGCGGAGGTCCCCGGTCGAACAGTTCTCGTGCCCTTTAACGTCTAAAAATGGCGGGCCGCGTTCGGGATCGGAGATGAACCTCCGCCGGGCGGCGAGGCGTCCCCGCAAGCCTTTGTACCGACTTTACGTTCTTCTGAGGCTCCATCGCTGTGATGCCTTCGATTTTCGTAGGGTTGACCTCGATTCCCTTCACGACACAAGGCAACCCAGTAACTTGCCCTTACTTACTCCGAACACGCATTTAGCCGGGTTGAGCTTTAGTCTGGCTTCGCGGAGTTTGATGAAGGTTCTCTGGAGGTCCGTGATGTGGTCCTCTTTCAGCTTGCTCTGGATTACCAAGTCATCGACATAGGCCGAGATGGCGCTGTCTCCCCTGAATACCTCCGCTGTCATGCGTGCGAAGGATGAGCCGGCGTTGCGGAGGCCTTCGGCCATTCTTCTAAAGCAATAAGTTCCGAAGGGGGTTATGAAACTTGTCTTCTCCTCATCTGCCTGGTTCATCCAAATTTGGTGGTACCCTGAGAAACAGTCGGGAGAGGGACAACCTTTCGCAACCCCGCTGCCGCATCGACTAGAGAGCTGATTCGGGGGGGGGAAATCGTCCTTCGGGCATGCTTTGTTCAGCCGGTGAAATCCACACACATCCTCCATCCGTGGGCTCCGCTTTGTCCTTGCTAAGGCTTGCTTTTTTTCACCATGACAACGTTGGATAACCAAGTGGGGTACTTGACCGGGCGGATGACCTTCAAGCGTCTAGAAGCCGGTTCACCTCCTCACGCGCCGCTACTCTCCTCTCGTCGACATTTTGCGGAGCTTCGCTTTACGGGGGTGGCGTCCGGTTTATGTTGAGGTGGTGCTCGATGAGGTCGCGGCTAACACCTTGTAAATCTTCGCGACCGAGCAAACACATCGGAGTTCTCTCGGAGGCACCGCGGGAGTTCTGCCGGAGGACCGGTCCAAGAGTGCGGATATGGTTACTTCTCTGTCCCGGTCATAGTTGAACAGCCGACTTTCTTTGTTTCCTCTGGCCGGGTAGTGCCCGCGGGAGGCTCAGCGTCGCCTTCTAGCTGTCTCTCTTGCCTCTCCGGTTCTTGTTCGAGGTTGTGGACGTTCTTGCTGCCCGGTCGGCGACCGCCCCTTCCGCGTTTCTTGCTGCGGTCCGATCTCCGAACACGGCAATTATGCCGCCGGCGGAGGGCATCTTCATGCAAAGATAACTTGGGTGGAGGACCGCGTCGAACGTGTTGGTGACTCCGCGACCGAAAAATGGCGTTGTAGCTGTAGTACAAATCCACCACGTCGAAGGTGATGTTTTCGATCGGTGAATGGGCTCTTTCCCGAAAGAGACCGGCGGGGTGATTTTCCGATAGTCCCAACTTGGCCGGCCTCCGGCCGAAGAAGGGGGGGCTTACTGGGTTTGCAACATGTTCCCCGTCTAGGCCCATTTTGTCGAAGGTGGATGCGAACAAGATGTGCCGCGGAGCTGCCCATGTCTAATAGGATTACGTAATCGCCCAGCCTCCGATGTTGGTGTCAATAACCATCGCACGGTGTGAGGGTAATCTCGAGCTTCATATCGCTAGCGTTGAAGGTGATCGGAATATGGGACCGGTGGATCGCTTTACGTAGGGGTCCTTCCGCACCGACATGATGGACCCTCGATAGTGCTCCTTTCGCCGTCTTTTGTTGCCGTGGTCTTCGTTGGAGCCTCCCGTGATAGCGAGGATGACTCCGTAAGATGAGTTGGGCTTGGCGGACGATTGTCCGGATTTCTTGCTTGACCGGCCGATCTTTGGGTCGACGGTGGTGCGGGTAGTGGAGGTGGGGGGTGGTAGAGCTTGGTTATGGTAGTTTGGTTGCGGAGGCTCGGAGGGTGTGAAACGTGTACTCTTGCCGGTAGTAACGCCGGCCGGTTACGGCTGAAGGTGCCGGTGTGGAAGGCTGGGTAGTGGAAGCCTAGGTGTCTTTGGGCTCCGTAGTCAAAGGGAGTGAAAGTGTAGTGGTTGGAGTGGGTGTTTGCTTTGGTTTCCGTGTGTGATTGACCTCGCCTCGGGGTTTTGCGAAGATAGCTCTTTGTCCATCGCCTCCTTCCCCTTAGCAAAGTATGGGCATTGTTTGGTGAAGTGACCTCTGCCCTCTCCGCAAAGAGTGGCGGTAGGGTTGCCTTTGCGTAAGCCTCGTGTTGGTGTCCGGGTTTGGTCCGGGGGTTCTTGGTGGGTAATTTTGCCTTGGGGGTGGTTGGTGGGTTTTTGCTCTCGTGGGGGTTGTTGGCGATGGTGCCGACTCGACGCCTCCTCCGGTCTTGGGTGGTTATCTCGTGCGTGGTGGGCGTTGTGCTTGGTACTGATTTGGCGGAGGCCGGAAAGCCTCTATCTTTGCTTTGTGGTCATTGCTCGGCTCTGCATACTTGTCCATTATCTCGTGCGGCTCGCTACGGTTTTCGGCCGCCTCCGCTCGATCTTTGAATGACATGGACCCAGGGCGGATGCGGGGAGACCACCGCCATGATGACACTGTCGGAGACCCCTTCGGTTCTCGCCTTGGTTTGGAGAAACCTCCGCCACCACTCTTGCGAGGGGGCTCGTTTGGCTTTTGTACCACGTTCGCCAGCTCCGTCTTTGTTGATGAGTTCGAGTCGACTCCCTTGAAGTTTGCTCGGAGGGCGTCTCGAAGATCGGACCAGCCGGATCGAGTTTGGGGCAGCGTGCGAAGCATCAAGATCGAGCGACTCCTCCGGGCGATGATCACAAATGATTTGGCCATTGTGGAGTGATCTCCTCCCGCCGCTTCCACGGCCTTCGTAGCTCATAACGAACTGTGCGGGGTCGGAGGCCCCGTTGTACCTTGGCAAGTCTTTGTGGCTATATGCCGGAGGCCACCCCGCGATCCGGCGCGTAGGAGAGCGGGGACTCGGGATCGTAATGATGATTCTCAGGAGGTCGCGCTGGCGTGGCGCCAGTGGCCGCCTCCGATGGGAATGGAAGGGTACAAATGACCTATGCGGAGGGTTGAGGATTGCGGGTGTTGCGATGGTGGTTGATTCTGTTGAGGTGGTGGTGGGGTTGGCGGAGGCGGGGCTTGCCCCCCCGAGTGGGGGTTGTGTATGATTGTTGGGGCGCGGCTGCCCTCCACCGTGACTTCTTGCACCGCCTCGAGCCGCCGGGTTGATCCATGCTAGCTCGGTCCTAGCGGCTTCGGCTGTTCCCCTGAGCGTCCGCGGCCGTCTCCGATCCGGGGCCTGCAAAGCAACCTCCTCTTTTCTACGATCCGGGCTTGAGAGCCTCCGATTACTCCCCCCCTTGCTCGGTTTCCTCTTCTTCATCTTACGTAGCGCTTTCTAGGAGCCCTTCGAGCGGATCCGCGGGGTTCGCTCGGGCGGGACCTCTCGCGCCACCGGTTCTTTGAACCACGGCCCCTCGGCCTGCGGAGCGCCGCCTTTGCCGGGCGTTGGGGCCTTCTTCCCCGGTGACCTCCGATATCGGGATGACCGGGAGGGTCCGAGATGATGGGTCCTCCCGCTCCCGCAGCCCGGCGCGCGGAGCTGCTGGTTGGGTGGTGGCCGCATGTCGACCGCTTGATGTGTTCGATCTGCGGGGTCCCCTTCGGGGCGGGGTTGTTCGCCGCGGCGGGGCTTTGGTTTGGCGAGTGACCGGCATGGCTTCGGGCTTTTTGTGTCGATCCCCACGGACGGCGCCAATCGTGGGGGTTCGCTCTCCCCCCTTAGCCTTCACTCACCTGAGGAGGCGGCGGGAAGGGGGGCGAGGGCTTCCCACGGGATGAGTCGTGAACACAAACGAGGAGCGGGAGGCCTCCTCCGGACTATCCGACCTTCTCGCTGGAGTTGCCGAGGGTCGGGGCGATCGGAGGGCGCCCGGCCTCCGCAGAGGAAGGACAAGACGATACGCGGGCGGGCGTGAATGCAACAAAAAGCGAGTAAATGGCACTTAAGCAGGCCAACAACCGATCCCACGCCTTGAGCCTGTACTGGGTATTTATAGGAATACGGGGGTCGAGGGGCCGATTTATAAATTGGTACATGGTAGGTGGGAGAACACACGCTACGGGATGGGCCCTCGCGGCCGGGGCAAAGCTAGTAACTATTCATACAAGGTTAGAACGGGAAATACACGCATGGCTTCTCCCCGCCCGTGGGGCGTAGGGGTTTCCTCACGCCGCCCGCCGGCCCCGTGCACCCGGCCGGAGGGTGGGCGCCTGGGACCCCTCCGCCGGCCCCTCCCGGCCGCTTGGGCCTCGCTGCTTGGAGAGTCCCTCCGGGCGCCCTCCCCCTGTCGTGTAAGGGCGCCTCGCGCCCGGCCCGATCTACGACTTCAGGGCCGCCCTACACCTGGGGGGTAAAGCCTCGCCGTTCGTGTCTTTGCAGAGGGTCCTCCGCCCGTTGATCCGGCCAAGGCTTCATAACTTGTTAATCGGAGGCTAAATCTTGGCCCTCGTAGCGAGGCTGCGCGGGCTGCCGGTCGGCGAGGGTCGCCCTCCCCAACATGACACGTGGCCGGCGGCGCATTGGGGGCGGCGGGCCGGCTTGAGCGGCGACATTGGCGGCGTGGCGGCGTGAGATGACGTGGGGCCGATGGTGAACGGCGAGGTAGGAGATGGCGATGATGACCTACAACAACTTCGGTGGTGACGTGGGACGGCGAGGCGGCCACGCGTGCGTCGTCGGGGCAGAGGCGGCGCGCGTGCGCTAGGGTAGAGAGAGAGAGAGAGCCTAAGAGACAAGAGTCATTGGGTGTTACCCCTTTTATTTTTCTGATTAGGTTCAACGATTACATGTCCCTTGTATTTATAATCCGAGGGAGACTTGCATGCTAAGAAATATCTAGGAGGTTTCTTTATAGATTGGAATACGTCTTGACAAAGCAATTTATTTCTTTCCCTATATAATTTTTACTTAACGATGAAGCAAAGGGTGACAAGGTGGGCGGCGTCGCCGGCCAAGGCACGCACGCGCCACCGGGCCTTGGGCCCTAGGCGGTGTCCCCCGCACATGACGTAAATGCTACCTCGTCTTTAAAATATAAATCATTTTGACTTTTCTATATATACACATATAAGTTGTACTATGTATCTAGACAACGCAGAATAACTTATAATTTGGAACCAAGAGAGTGTCTTACAAGTATAAACTATGTGATGATTATTACTTTGTGAAATCCACTAGTAAATTTATATGTAATAACCATTCAAGTAATACTATCATGTATCCGATTAAAGTTTCATTATACTAGTAGATTTCTAAAAAAAAATTAGCATTCTATTGCAAATTATTATAAGTCGTTCAAAATATTTGAAATATAGCTTCGCTAGACAACTACTCCCTCCGTCCCTAAATTTTTGTCGCTCTCGTTTTCCGAGAAACTACTACCGGCAATTATATATTAAAATCTATAAATATTTATACTAAGTAATTTGTATTATCTCGAAAGATCTTTTCGACTAGTTTTTTAATAAATTTATTTGGAGATATAAATGTTGTATATATTTTGTATAAATGAGTCAAACTTGTAGCAAGAAAACCGATGGCGATGGTCAATTAGGGACAGAGGGAGTATGTATATATAATCTCTAAATAAATATAATAAAACTATGTAGGAAAAAGTCTACGTAACCCCTCAACTATTGAGGGTAAACTACATCACCCTCTGAACTATCAAACTGAATTTTCTACCCCTAAACTTTGTAAAATCGGTCAAATAATCCCACTAGCGGTTTTGGACAATGGTTTTGCTACAGTGATGCTTGTTTTGATTTTTATTATTTTTTACTGAATTTTTAAAAAATATAGTAAATCACATAAAATCGTAAAATGGAAAAATCTAACTTTGTTGAACTCCACATGAATTGATCTACACAAAGAACATATAATATGGTATGATTTAGTCCAAAATGTTTTTATGCCTTTATATCTATGCTTTTATGTAATCATTTGGAATAAACTTTGTAGTAAAGTCTATCATATTATATGTTCACTTTTGAGAATTACACAGTACAACGTAGACACTCACAACACACACACACACTAATCCCTATGAATACACGTACGCAAACCCTAACCCTATGAGCGCCTCCGAAGGACTGAGCAACCGGGAGATCTGGAGATTCCCGAAGTCACCATTGGCGCCTCGTTGTCGACTAGAACGTCGCTTACCACTGAATGCATAACGCCAGTAAATCCTAGAAAAATCCGAGGAAAAGGTGCGAGCACCAGGATTTGAACCCTGGTGGGTAGCGTCCCACTGGACCGTCCTACCATTGGACTACAAGCCAATTCACATATTATATGTTCACTTTGTAGATCTACACTTGTGGAATCCAATAAAATTGGATTTTCCATTTTATGATTTTTTTTATGATTTACTATAATTTTTCAAAGTTTAGCGATAATAAATAAATAAATAAAATCGTTGTCGCTGTAGCAAAACCATTGTCCAAACCTACAGAAGTGAAAGTTAAGATATACCAAAACCCTAATAAATAAATAAATAAGGATTTTAAGGTTTGGGGTTTAGGAGTGATGTAGTCTACCCTCAATAGTTGCGGGGTTATGTAGACTTTTTCTAAACTATGGACCTAGAATAACTTTTTCTAATTAGGAAAAGAGAAAGTTAAGATATACCATCCATATAGATGTAATTTTTAGTTGGATGTATATATCTAGAATCGTTTCATCCTGCGTTTCTTATTTATTAAATTTACAAAATTAAAATAATAAATATAATCCAACTAAATATATTATAACATTATATAAACAAATGATCTAACCGTTCGATCAAAATAAATAAATGGCTTGCAATAATTTGGAGTACCACAATAAAGCCCTAATTTACGATAATATCAAAGAGTTTCTTCCTAAGCATTTTAAGAATAATGTGATTAATTTTTTTTTTTTTTTGAGGAAACTGGAGGGGCCGAGGCCCCTACAGAGCTTCATTGAAAATTAAAGAACAAGTTAAAATGTACAGCCAAGAAGTTCAAGAAACAAAAAAAAAAAACAAAGAAAAGCGTAATTAATCTTCTAAGAGTGTAAAGCTTTGACTCCATGAGGAAAAGAGGGCAAAGATATCTCGGCTTGATCCTATGTTTGAGAAGCGGCGGCTTCGTTGACAAAGATCCTCCGACACTCTTGAAGAGACGGCTGAATACCATTGAAAATCAAACCATTTCGACCATCCGGATGGACCAAAGAAAGAAGGATGATAGCATCCATAAAGAAACGAGTATCCAACTAAATCTTGAGTCGATCATTCCATTCGGGAAGAAAATGCCATTAGACAACCGCACATTGATCCAATTCCAACACATGGTCGCGAAAGGGCAATCGGCAAAAGAGGTGAGTCTGCTTTGTTTCTTCATTTAAACTCATGCAGAGCACAGGAGTAGGAATCAAGAGCCATGTTCTTTCTTCTCAAAATATTTCTAGTACTGAATCTGTCCTTCATGAGAAGCCGAAGAAAACCTTATGCTTGGGTTGATAGTTGGATTTCCAGATCCATTTGAACGACCGATGAGCATCCAGGGTTTCCAATCGGGGCTCTATACACTTTAGAGGTGGAAAACTTAGAAGAGCCCCAGGAGTATGTCCAGACATCATTCCCATTATTGCTGACCCGAGAGCTCATCATCTGCTGCAAGTCTTGATATTGCATAAATGCAGTGTCAGAAAGAGGCAACTAGAATAGAGAGGACAATTCAGCCTGGATAGAGACTCTCTGGAGGGTGACCAGCTTACTAGAGGAGAAGGAGAACAATTCAGGAGCTGATTCCATCAGGGGTCTGCCAGCCCAATTATCATGCCAGAACAAGACTAAATCTCCACAGTTTCCAATTGGTTTGGCCAACTCTTTAAACTCAGGGAGCAGCTTGAGGATGTCCCTCCACCAAAAGGATCCTTTCTTGATATGACTTGGAAGTTTACCATTCTTGTAGTGCTTCTCCCGGATAAGGTGAACCCAAGGAATATCCTCTTTATTAAAGAATTTATGAAGGTTTTTCATCAACGAGGGCTTTATTTTGCTTTTCAATGTCCGTGATCCCAAGCCCCCGCATCTTTAGGCACGAAGTCATCTTCCGAGCAGCCTTGGGGGGAGCATTAGCATTGATGTCAGCACCCCTCCAAAGACAATATTTTCTATTCTTGTCAACATGTTTGATCATTCCTTTAGGCAGGGCCAGAGAACACATAAAGAACATAGGCAAAGCAGTGAAGACTGCATTTGTGAGCTCAAGACGCCCAGCTAGATTCAGAAAGGTGGAGATGCCACCCAATCTCTTTTCACACTTAGAAACCAGAGGCAAAATTCAGACATCCTTGGCCTATCAATGGAAAGAGGAAGGCCCAGGTAGGTGAAGGGAAGACTACCTGGAGCAACCAAAATTGCCGGCAAGGTGAGCAAGCTTCTCTTCGCCATACATTAATGGGAATCATCATTGATTTGCTGAAGTTTACTTTCAGCCCAGTGGCCAAAGAGAAGCTGTTCAGGAGAGACTTCAGGAAGAAGAGCTGCTTGGCATCACCCTCAACAATTATCAAGGTATCATCAGCATATTGCACCACTGGAAAATCAGAGGAGCATTCAAGAGGAATAGGGAGGTTCAAGAGACCCATGTTCTTTGCCTTATTGATCATAGACGAAGAAAATTAGCAAAAACACAAACAAGAAAAGGTGACAGGGATCACCTTGCCCGACCCCTCTCTCCCCGCAATGGATTGTCTTGCCAGCACACCATTCGTAAGCACAACGAGGTACCCAAGAGAAGATTGCTTGCATCCAAGAGAGCCACCTAGGCCCAAAACCTCGGCCTCCATGATAGTGAGCATAGCCTGATGCTCAATCTTATCAAAGGCCTTCTCAAAGTCCAGCTTGATGATAACAATTTCCTTCCCGAGTGTTGACAAAGATGCGGTACTCAAAAAGACCAAGCCAAACAATCCTGAATTATCCTCCCTTTATGAAACCATACCGGTTTTTATGAATTAGGAGGTGATACTGGTATTGTAGTCTATTAGCAAGAATCTTAGTAATCAACTTAACCGAGGAGTTTAGCAAGGAAATTGGCCAAAATCACTGACTTTCCCCGGGTTCTCCACTTTGGGAATCGGGGTTATGAAAGAGGAGTTGATGTTTGTTAAGACGGATGTGCCCCTCATAGAAATCATTGCAAATCTTGTAGAAATCTTGTTTGATGATGGGCCAGCATTTTTTAAGAAACTCATTCTCGAACCCATCCGGGCCCGGAGATTTATCAACAGAAGGCTCTTAATGATGCGCGAATTTCTTCAGCTTAAGAAAGGCCCTCCAAGGCATCCGATTATCACTACCCCGAATGAAGAAACCGGGGTTCACCGAGAAGTCGTGGAAATCAAGTGCCAAGCCCGACTTTAAAATCATCCCAAATAACAGTCTCTTTATCATTATGAATACTGACAATACTGCCATCCCCAGCCTCAAGTTCCCTGATCATACTGGCCCTATGCCTGATGGTGGCATTGGCATGGAAAAATTTAGTGCCAGCATCACCAAATTTGACCTAGTTAATTGAGCCCCTCTGTCTCCAATAAGTCTTCTGTTGATCAAGAAGATTCTGCAGATGGGAAATCAAGATTTTCCTGAAGTTCCATTCTTCCAGGCTAAGGTCCCTGTAATCTCCCAAGACTTCCAGGAAGAGAAGAATGCACCTAGTCATCTGGATAGAATGTTTAAGACACAACTTGGAAGCATGCCACTCTTTCAATCTTTTTCTCAAAGCTTTTAGCTTGGCAGTCAAGGCCTTAGCACTATCTGTATGTGGGGTAGAAGACTGCCAACAATCAGAAACAATTTGCATGAATTCATCACTATGCATCCAGTAGTTCTCAAACCTGAAAATCTTGCTTCTTGGAATAAAAGTGGAAATAGAGACCACACAAGGAGTATGGTCAGAAGGTGACATATCCAGAGCCTTGACAGATGTGTTGGGAAATGAGAGGGCCCAGTTAGCTGAAGTGAAGACCCAATCAATCTTCTCCAGCAGAGGAGAGGGGAACTGCATGTTGGACCAGGTAAATCTTCTACCCTATAATGCAATCTCATTGACTCCCAAAGCACCAATGGCTTCATTAAACAGAAACATTTCATTTGGGTTGCCTCCAGGCTTATTTCTATCATCACTCTTCCGAATCAGGTTGAAGTCTCCCAAAAGGAGCCAATCAATGGTGTCAGGCATCTGAATATTCTTAAGCCAATTCAGAAAAGCTAACTTAGCATCATGGACACAAGGCCCATACACACAGGTTAGCACCCAAGAAGAATTATTTAGAGTAGAGAAAAATTCCATTGAAATACAGTACCCATTGAAAAAAATCTTGGACCCATTAAACAAAGCCCCTTTCCAGGCAATTAGGATGCCACCCGAAGCCCCCACGTATAGGCGAATTCAAAAGAGTCAAAAGAAAACCGGGCAAATGAGCTTAAGGAACTGAAGATCAAACTGCTCCTTTTGGTTTCTTGAAGGCAAATAATCCCCATTGTTCAACTTGTTCTCAATAGGAATCACTCTACCCCCATTGTTCAACTTGTTCTCCATCAGCAATCCAGGCTCCAGACCACACTGCATGCCCAGTTTCTTAATCAGGTTAGGAGAAAGAGTGGGAGGGCAAATATTGCATCTTTTGTCAGGACATCCATTCGGTTTGCAACCATCACTAAGAGATCTAATACGAGGACTCCTTCTTACCTCAGAAGCACTGATAGGGACCCTTTTACGCCCCCTTGTACTCAGTTTAGCAGGAGGAGTGTCAGCTCCCATATGTGGATCAGAAGGGGAGGGAGGCAACAACTCCTCCAGCAGCTGCAAGCCTCTGTCACCAGCCTCAGTGTTCTTCTCATTTACTATAACATCATCAACAATGGCAGGAGCATCAAGTGAGGTATCGGCAGGAATTTCGCACAAATGAGCGGAGGATGAACCGACATCGAAATCAAAAAAATAAGGGACTCGGAGAACCAAGCCGAGTCTTACCAAAAGACAAGCAAATGGCGGGGAGAAGTCCACCACACCCTTGCCATTCTCCGCATACTCACGGCTTTTGATGTCGAAACTCCTTGGCCTAGTCAAACCTCTCTCTCGGAGTATAGAGCAAAAGGTAAAGAAATTGGCCCAATCGGAAGGGATATCGACCAAAAGCAAATTTGGGCTTACCTAGGCTAAAGAAATTGGTCCAAATCCTGGTGGCCTCAGCATTCTGCCTTCTCTGGCAGGAGACAAATGCAGGATCAGGTCCAAGAGCAGGCAGAAGGGCCATCCCCACATTAAGGATTTGACCAGCATTAGGCAAAGATTGGGTCCTCATTATCGAAATCATTTTCCTCCATATGAGCAAAGAAGTTGTCAATATTTTCATCCAGCTCATTATTAGCAGCAATGAGCTCTTCAGGGTCAATTTCATCAACAAGAACGTTCACCAGATTGTGAGGAAGCATTGGCATATTCATCTCTTCATCAGCAGCCTCCATCAAGGCTTGTTCAGCTGGCATTAACTCTGGAAGCTCATTAGCAATGACATCCTGAACCACATTGTTGCCATTAAGCAAGTCATTTAATTCTAGGAAATCCCCCTGAAGAGGTTGAGCAGGGTTCAGGATAACCTCCTGCAGATCATCTTCACCAAGCATATGATCAGCAATATTCAGATCAATCTCCATCATCTGGGGAGGAAGATTAAGATCAGGACCAACAACATTATGTCCATCATTCTGATTAACAGGCCAAACATCCCAACCAGCATCCTGAGCATTCTGGACTGGAATATCCTGAACATCCCCCAAAGGAGCAACCTGACCCTGCACGTGCACCTGATTCTCTAGCACCTCATCATTCTCATTGTCTTCCAAATCCGGACCTGGACCAGGCTGACCAAAGCCAAAAAAAGCAAAAGGGGCCCTGCCTCAATGGGAGCAGCAGGAATCGGATCTTCTTCTGGTGGGACTCCCCCAAGAAAGTTGTGCTGCAGGATCTCACATTGGACTGTCCACGACTGGCCATTGAAGCTAGGAGCATCAGAAAAAACAATAAAATGCGGAATCGACATGATGTCCACAACCCTAGCCCTGATAATAACCCTGGCAAGCCTTCTCTCTTCCTCATGCCAAAACAAGTGTTTACCAAAGGACCCAATAGCATCTTGATAGTACTGCTCTTCCTGAAAGTTAACTGGAAAGCCAAGCATCATGATCCAGCATTCATGATTAAACTGAACCCCCCTCCAATTTCTACCCTGATCATGTCGGCCAAATGTAAAGAACAGATTATGGAAGTGAATCGGCCCTTCCTGAATAAGCAGATCTCTTTCAAAGGCACGCTCAAATCGAACGTAAGCTTGGCCTAAGCTGCATGGCTGCACATCTGCTACTGCAATGCTTCTAGCATGCAAGAACTGTCGCACAACCTCATCCACCGCATCAAAATCAAGGACATTACCAGGCAATGGGTTGATGTAAACGATGGCGAGATCATCGTTGGTGTTCAGCACTTCATCGCTCAGAGTAGACCGCCTCGATGCCACCGCCCTGACCATAGTTGGTTGATTGACGATGTCCTCCCACACCATCGTGCGAGGAATGAATGGCCTGGGGTCAACACGCTGGAATGCCATCTCCCCGTCCACCTCGTCGCCGGTGGCAGGGGCCGGAGCAGCCGGAGACGGGGTGCACTGTAGCTCGGAGGAGGGGTTTTTTTGCTGGGCGAACTGTGTAGACGAGTCTGGGGGTACGGAGCAGGAAGCCGGAGCGGTGTGAAGTGACCAGTGCGCAGGCTCGATATTTATGTCAGCCAACTCCCCTTCCAGGCCCAGTTCGGAAGAAGAAGCGTCTCCAGCCCCGGCCCAAGAGGAGGACGCCTCGGGTGAAACATCGGGTGAAGCCCAAAGGGCCAGAGCCATTTCCCTAAACGATTTGAAGATTGGCAGCTGCGACGGACCCGAGGCAGTTTTCGATTTGAACCAGTTAGAGACATAGTTAGCCGCCGTTTTGCCATTAACAGCGTGTCCCCTGCATGCAGCAGCAACATGCCCCGAGATGCAGCACGCTTTGCATCTGATTGGCCAGCAGCAGCTCGCCCGCGAGTGGCCTGGGAGAAGGCAACGAGCGCATGGCCGAGGTTTGCCGGAGCTGGAAGCTCCAAGCAGGATAGCAGAGGACCTTGGATCTTCCCGGTGAATCGGACCAACATCAAGACGATCAAAAACAGAGCGACGGCGATCTTTAGTAGGAAAGGCACCAAGGCGCGAGAAAACCGACGGCCTTAGCTTGGGCTTGAGGGGAACAGAGTTAGCTCCGGTGAGTGGCGGCGCAGAGGCAGGGGGCTGACAAACAGCATCTGCAAAGGAAACCTTGTGGGGACGAGCTGAGGGAGCTGGTCTCCAAGAATCGGCCTCCTCAGAACAGAAGCGATTAAACTCAAACCGCCAGTTTGGGCCTCCATCACCCCAAAGATGAAAAAAAACCTTGAACAAATCATTCTCAAAGAACTAAAGACGCCGGATCTGAATCCCAGCCGTCTTGGAGGCGACGAAAAACTTGAAAACACGATCACCCAGCGGCGCAACTTTGAAACAGAGAGCGTTGCCCCCGATTACTGACTGAAGCAGAGTGCCAACCGAGGCCATAGAGAGCTTGAACTTGCAACGACCGAAAGCGGCAACAAGAATGAAGGAATCCGCAGCGAGGAGGAGACCGGAGAGCCCCAACGGGCGCAGAGATCATCCCGGAACCGAGGCCGAGACATCGAGCCCCCGGGGACGATTTACCGCCGGTGCGAGACACACCGGGATGGCGGCGACGGGGCGCCGCCCGCCAGGGAGCCCTCACACGCTCTCATGTGCAATGAGATGCCCCCCACTACTGCAATGTGATTAATTTTTACCCATTGCATCCGTATTTTATGTAACATGAAGAGCGACGACAAGCATCAAAGTAAATGATCGAACTTATAGAATTTACTGCAACCTTTGTAGAATTCAGTAGAGAGGCTTGGGCGCGCAGCTCATATAATTAAGTTTATGATACTGTCAAGTGAAGAGAGATGAGCATCAAAGTAAATGACCAAACTATAGAAAAAATGTACTATGTGTTTGTCTGAAAAAAATTGTACTGCCAATCTTGTCGCTAGCTAGACCTAGATGAGCAACATAATGACCAACTTGCAATATTGCAGTTAACATTTGGGGTCCATCTGAACAATATTTCCTTTATATATCTAGCACACGTACTGACATATGTATAAGTGGATTACAAGGTTTTCGTTTGGTTAACCACTTTGAAAATTTTCATTATTTCTTCGAATCATGAAGCATGGCAGTTCTAGTCGTCTAGATATGCTGTTTTTAATTTGTTTCTGCATGTACACTACGTATCGTCATCATGGGAAGATGCCCCTATTAGGTTATGTATTCCTTACCTGAAACTGTATGAGATATATAGGGCATTCTTTTTTAAAAATATCAACACATCTGCCAAGTTTTAGTTGAGCTATATTTGGGATAACATTTAGCAATGGCCGAGATGGTAGAATAATTAACCACTAGCCTGTACGTGCATCAAGTACAGTGTCCAGTGCAAACTCTGAATAGCCTCAATTGAAACATTGGCGTGTTCATTCAGATGTGTTTCTGTCCATATTTGAATAAGGCTTAACCATGTTATCTTCCAATTCTGTTGTTACTATTATTTGTTCTATTTGAAAGACACAAGGGTATTTTCGCCCAGATTAATGTGTTTGTGCCTTGTTTGATGTGGATATGTTATTATTGTATGGCTAATAAGGTTGGTGCGCCCATGTGTAATTTTCCTTATTTTTTCATTACCTTTTTGTTTCGTGAAGACTTTGTACAGAACTTGTATGTTTTGGCAATAAAAACACAGTAGGGGTCTTTTCATCAAAAAATAATAATTATATGAGCTATATTGTCTCTCAGCAAATATGCATGATTTTAATGATTTCACTAATGGAGAACCAACTTCTATTCTCAAGGGTAAAAACGTGGTTTGAAAAATTTCTGGCAAAGACATAAATTTTAAGTGGTTTGTAACGAAAGCCACACTTTTGTAGTGTGGCAAAATTTTCCCTACACTGACCATTGAGAATCGCAAATCTTCACCGCTTAGTCCGGGATTGATTACTGTACTAGTCTGATTAGATTCCTGTAAGGGCTGGGGGTGTGTGAGCTAATGCTGCATGCCAGCGCTGCCAGCTTCTAGCTTGTACCACTCTTGTACATCTTGAACGGCTCAAGCTCAACTTCGTGGAAGCTGCAGGTTGTTCTTACGGAAAGCGACGCCGACCGGGGCTCACGGACCACGATTGGGATCCGCTAGCGCTCCTTGCGGACCAACCATGCATCCGTCCGGACGGCCAACCTGACACAATTCAGTTCAGACCTGACTTGATTAATTTTTGCCTGATTGAAAAAAAAAAGATGAAGAAGAACCAATGGAAAAAGAAAGCTGCTACTTTCTGATACTCAAACTTTCTGGCCGTGTAACACAACATAGATATATATAGTGAAGCCTCATGCATGCTAAATACAGGTGTTTTCACAATATGTAGAAGTATGACACTTGCATGTCTCACTCTACCTAGTAGCCAAATTAAAATTCAAGCAAACTAAGCCTACTAACAAAAGATCATAGTGGCTGGCAGAATGTCATGAGGCGAATGTGTGCAACACAGTACTTTACACAGAGCACTAAGATCCTTTTTCTAGTCTGCAGGCGCCTGCAGGCACGAGATGGATCGGAGCTTAGCGATCCAGCTCATGTGACCCAAAACGGACAATCTGACTCGAATCCAAAGGCATATCGTTTCTCTAAGCTGTTTTGTTTGGGTTGTTGGGTGGCTGGCGCTCATGTCTTGTGGATCTGAGCGCTCTCTCCGTGATGCCCACCATAAAACTAAACTTTTTTAGTTGACCTCTGCTCCATTGCAGCTCGCATGGTCCCTCTCGGTATACAGTATTACATCACATGGTCCTACCTATATGGATGAAAGCCTTTGTCTTTAAACACCCACTTGCTTTAATTTTGGGTTTTTTGGGTCAGCACTTCATGATAATTTTAGGTTTTTGGTCAGCACTGGATGAAAGCCTTTGTTTCAAAGAAAAAAAGTATTCTTCTTGTCTACGTCGTTGGAACATTATTCTCTTGCTTGTAGTTTCCTCTCGGACATTCTGAGGATTTCAACGAGAGGGACCTAGCAGATTAAATAAAGAGTGATCGATGTCGATAAGAATGTTACTTTTCGATTGGTGTGCCCCGTTCCAAATTAAGTCATTTGTTCTCTAGATTTTCAGCAGATTCTAGATTCGTTCTTCACTCTAGATAGACTTTTCATGTAAGCTTTCATGGAGTTGAACTGGACTATGTATGCACTAAAATTACCATACCTCCAGTCTTAGCATAGTCGTTGTTGCTTAGGTATTGACTGATTCAGCATGCCGGCAAGAAAAGGGGAGGAAAATGTAGGTTTCAAGTCTCATGATCTGCGCTGCATGCTTCCGGAAAGGGAGACTCACTCAAACGAACGCTGAGGCTGAGTCATGCTTCCTCACGGCTTCCATGCTCCCTCTCAACTGCACGATCGCTGGAAAGAACTATGGAATTTACTGGCTGGCGGACTGTCACCCGTGCGCGCGCATGAACCTGACTACGACGAGGCCCTCCTGTCCTAGTGAGATTAACCAGAGGAGGGAGTGGTTAGCCATTTGTGTTTTGGGTCTTTGCTTTGTTCTTCTTTCCGTGATCAAGCAGAGAAAATGTGTTGGACCTAATTCTGTGGTGAGGAGGGCCAGTTATAAGGGAGCGTATGCTATAGAAACCAAGTTCGTATGGAAACTATGGAAACCCAAATCAAGTCCGTAGGATTCTAATCTAGTGTCTTTAGGTAATGGAGACTAATGGTGGGTTGTTTTAGCACTTAACCCTCCACTTCTCCATCCTAATATCGTTTTTTGCAAATCAGCCCACCACGACTTGAGCCCAGGCCCCGGTCCTAATCTGGTCGCGCGAGCGCGCCGCCGCCGCCACCCCGTTGCGAGAGAATACGGAGGCGGTCCATCGCCCGCTCCCGCTCCCGCTCGGACAGATCGACGACGATCGAGCGACGAGGACAGCCATCAACTGCCGCCCCGCCTCCGTGTTGTACGATCATCGATCGATGAGGACGGCCATCATCGATCGACGAGGATCGATGGACGAGGACAGACGGATCGACGAGGATCGATGGACAAGGACGATCGATAGATGAGAAGCGCAGAGGAGATTTCTTTTAGCAGAACCACACAGAGCAGATGGTGCTGTACCGCTGTGCATGTAATTGTTGTTGCATGTATTGTGCTAACAGCAGAAGCACCAGCAGTGGCGGAGGCAGCAATCTGGCGAGCCTCGGCTGCCGCCATACCTAAAAATAGTTTAAAAAACTGAATATACATGCTATATTTAGAATACATGCACATTTATACATGGTGATACACTCATACACGTGTGTATTCCTCGTCCCACATGATGGGCCTCTCGTGGCGTGAATATGAGAAGGCACGGAGGGAAAGGAAAACTAGCCTAGCCCCGTATGCTGGGCGTCTATTTTTTTTTTCTTGAATTATGATGATCTGATGGATCAACGTCGTGGTTCTTGGACTAGATGATGGACGATGGTGCTGATGTGAGAAGCCGAGAACTCAACGCGGTGGCCATGGACAGTGTCGCGAGTTCGACACAGCCAGTCTGCCACGTCGGTGACAAAGAATCTGCGACTCCATGCCCCCCCTTCGCTTGCGCCGGCAGTTTGCAACTGCTTCGATAACGTTGTCTTTTTTTTTTGGTCTCGTGAGATATTTTATTACGTGCTAATACTTTACTTTTGGTTTTATTTTATATTTGCGATCACATAATAACTAGTAATATAATATTTAGCTAATATTCTAGTACGGCCTTACATAATTGATAGTTATATTGTATAATACTATGTTCGACCTTTATAAATCCGCCACACCTATAAAATATTTCTGCCTCCGCCACTGAGCACCAGAGTCCATGGTGGCGAGCTACTGCGTTGGTGGCTGCTCCTCGTTGTCGCACGAACCGTTTTATCTCTCTTTATTCTGTGTATTTATCTCCTGCGTTGGTGGTTGCATCATTATTTATCTCCACACAGAGGAGATTTCTTGTGTATTTATCTCTCTGAAGTATTCTGGCGTATAGAGATCATGAATCTATTAAAAAGTTCTAACCATAACTAGTGATTAATTATTAATTCATATTAATAATGATGCAAAGAAACCATTTAATTGTATATCTATAAATAACTTAATATTTGTTAAAGAATATTAATGATACATAAAGATGAAAATAATTTTAGTAGTTATCTGATTTAGTTTAAACCTAATATATTTGATGTTGTAAATTATTTTAATATTTTTATATGTTGATGCAAAATTATTTTATATCAGTTACTATTTCATGATAAGTATTCATATAAATATAACATGGATTGATTAATTCATATATTTAATGATTAAATATTCATTGATAACTATAATATTATATGATCTGTCCTTGTATTTTTTTATATAATAGATATCCTTTGTCAATGTTATATACAAAAATAAATCTATAATTGTTCAGTACTTTCATAATTCCATAAATATTGATAAAGCAAAATGGCTACTTGTTTTCTACTCTCTTTATTTGGATTTCTTGATATGTTATTTTATCAAATATTGTCCATTATAATTTGTTTTATTTCAATATTGGAGATTTTTTGTGATCTGATATTGAAGAGATATTGAAGATTATTTGAAGTGTACTTTTATTTAGCTCAATTTGGTTATCCATGAACTTTGTAAAAAAGTTTATTCATGTACGTTGAATTTAAATACACTTTGAGTTAACAATATACATTTTGAGTTGAATTGAGTAAAAATCCGAATATAGAAATCTGAATCCAAGACATCCGTATGTATATTTTTCACAAATATTTGTGTTCTGTTAAAATTTGAATTAAAATATGGTAAAAGGTAATATCCGAATCCAATTCAATGTGAATCCGATCCATTTGCATCCCTATTCCCACTAAATATCTCCCACTGTCCAAGGTCTTTCTGGAACCATTTTACCTCTGAATTTTTAACACTTGACAAGTATGACATGTTCAGTTGGATAGCCTTGCTGAGGAGGTCAACCGTGTGTGGAATCATTTTTCAGGGTTGTCAGGATTAGGTGATGGCTCGGGCTAGGGCCATTGGTTTGATTTGGGTACCTTAGGCTGATTGGGGGAGGCGCCGACCTCGTTTAGGTGGGCCGGCCCACCTAAAGGCCCGCCCCGCACCTCCTTCGTCTTCCTCCTCCCCGACGCACTCGCTGCCGCCGCCGCCGCCGCCCTTGCCGCCGTGCCCTAGGGCTCGCCGGAGCTCCGGCGAGCCCAAGGGCGCCGGCGGCGGCGCCCCCTCCTCCCCCCCTCCTTTCTTCTTCCCCGTCGGAAACCTCCGGCGAGCCCAAGGCGCCCCGGCGTCCGCCTCCCCCTCCCTCCTTTCTTCTTCCCCGTCGAAAACCCTAGCTGCCATGGTCGCCGCCGCCTCCGAGCTTTTTCCCCCGCCGCCATGGACGACCGCCACTCCCCCGCCCGCCTACCCGTACCCGGCCCGAATGAGTGCGGCCCCGCCCGGCCGGCGGCGCCCCGCCGCCGAGCTCACCGCTGCGCCGCCATGTCGATGGCCGCGGCCGAGCCGGCCGGGCTCATTCTACAAGGGGGGGCGGAATAGAGGGGAGGGGAGCTCGCCGACCCTAAATTCGGGAAGCTCGTCGGCATAGCGGCCTTTGTCTACGCCTGCGGCGTCGCCCTCACGCCGTCGCGGGCTCCAAGCAGGCCTTGGGCCGCCCACCAAAGGGGTGGTCGGCGCCAACATTGCCGGACGGGATGTTCTTTACGTGAAACAAAATTCTAACTATGTCCGCATGGTAATCCTGCCAACTGGTGGAGACTTAGCGGCTGCCGTCATGTGTGTATATTTAAACCTTGATATACTAATTTTAAACCTGGATTAAATATACACACATGACACATGGATACTAATGCAACTGAAGGACGCTTGATAAGATCATCAGTCCATCAGAAAAGAAAAAAAAAGTACAGCACGGTCCGGGATCGAGTACATATACATGTGGATGCATAAGCCATATCAATTACCCCCGGAGACAAGGGTTTAGGGATACCAAACGTAGTACCGGATGAAACCTACTACTATGTGAGTAAAATAATAGCAGGAAATAATAAATAAGAGTTGGTTCAACTAGTACGTAGATCAGGAACAAACATCTCTGTCATGGAGTTTAAACTATTCAATAATGAGGATTCACAGGAAAACCTTGTCCTGATCTTAATAATATACTAATTCCTGCTCAGATCGGTGCTTGTACGTAGCATCTGTCAGCAGGAGTTGCGCTCAGCTCTAGTAGTTTCCTTGTGGACTCCGGCGGTGTGCCTTCATGTGTGGTATTTTCCCTGAACATTTGAATTTGAACGTGATCAGTATATCTGAGGACCCGCCGGGAAAGGATGGCGATATATTCTGCCAGATGCAGATCTTCTGCAGGCAAGCACGAATCATGAATGGAGGTTTATTTCTTTTGTGCTTCCGAAACAAAGAGAACTGTTGACGCTTGATATATAAAGCAAATTGTGGAGAACTCTACCGTCCCAACACCTCCAAACGCATCTATGCCCATCATCACAATATCAAACACCCAACAACAGCAATAAAGCATAACAAAGTATTCTGCTCATTGCTGCAAACTCACGAGGATAAGAATCATTTAGAATGAAGCAAAACAATATATAAAAAGAATAACATGCTAAAAAAAGCTGGCACGACCACAAATCTTTTTCGGGCAAACGTGCCCGTCACGTATAGATGGTTACGGTTAATCCATTAATTACCGCGGCATGTGCCTCAGATTACATTGTTTTGAAAAAAAATAAAATGCAACTTAGCTACAATATACAATATTACAGTATATGTATAGATTACAATAATTCAGTTCAGTTTCACAAGACAAAGAGACAAATACAGATATATATACAATATACTCATTCTCATTATCATCCATACATATACAATGTAACAAGTACACCCACCACTTCAAATTCTTAAAGTTTTAAGACACATACATGCTATAAGACACATGAACTAGTAATCCAAGATTTTTTTAGGTTAAAGCTCCATTTTCGTAGGTCTTCGTACTCAGGAAACATCCCCAACTCATTGTCCTCCAAAAGGAATATTCTCTTACATATGTAGTTGTCTAGGGTTGTCACCGTTCCGGTACCAAGTCTTGATTCCTTTCTTGAGCTGCTTGTAGCTTTTACTATACTTTTGCATGCCCTCGGGTACTCATAAACGTAGAACCGACACAAGTGTGATCCAAACAGTTGCTTGGCGCACTACACAATAAAGAAGTGTTAGTAGTAATAATAGTAGTAGGGAGAAATACTTCGATATACGTGGTGGTAGGCAGCCAAGATACACTCATTTCTCTTGACCTGTTAATTTGATTGCTCGTACTATGTACTTCCCCACCTCCAACTTGTTCTTATTGAGGTGCTCTTTTCCGTTTCTTGTCTCTCAGTCAAGTCCACCATATCCGGATGCTCATTTGATAGTGGGAAACCCAAGATCTATCTCTCACAAATATGCATCGAGAGAGAGATAGACTATAACTAGGCCAACCTCTCCATTTACATGGGCCATCAAACTACAAGGGCAAAGTCGCCATGGCATAAGTAGTCTTAACAAAGAATCTATACGGATGCAATTAAGGGGACGTGTGGAAGTTGTATTTCACTCATAGAGTAAACATGGGCGACGTCAAGTTCCTCTCGCCGCAATAGTCTACACATGTCATGGAAATCCACGAGGACATGTGCGTCACTCTCCAAGTGGAAGTACTTGGCAGGAATCCTGACGGAGATGCAAGGACATATGGTTGTCATCCGATTCGGACACTCATGATGACTTTTTACAAATGGCAATAAACTTCCACACTTCATGTAGGTACCGCTGAGTCAATATCGACAAGTTGTACATCCATTCGGACCGCCAATCCATACCTACAAACTATACACAAGAGCATCTAATAATTAGAGAAAAGAGAGAGATGAACATGGATCTAGGTTAGATATAGGCCCAAAGAATGCAAAGAGAAGGAAAAGAGAAGGATGCGAGTCTTATTTACCTTTGGTGGTGTCCTCCTCCCCCAAAATAATTGCCTATATACAAGAGCATCTAAGAATTAGAGAAAAGAAAGAGATGAACATGGATGTATAACTTAGATCTAGGTCTCGAGATCTAGAGGCCCAAAGAGAGGAAAAAGAGGAGGAAGGGAAGGATGAGAGAGTCTTATTTACCTTTTGTGGTGTCCTCCCCAAAATGAAGTGCCTAAACTTGAATTCAAAGACTTGGGTGATTTTAGGGCAAAACCTCCCAGCCCCCCCAACACGGTTTGGAAGAGGAAGAGCCAAGCGGGAAGAAGGGTGCTTAGCGGCTCCTATTTATAGGTGTTGGAATTAACCGTGGGCGGGCGCTATTATATGCCCGCCATGGTTAACTCATTTACCGTGGTGGGCTATCTTTTAAAGCATGCCACGGTTAATTGGCATTAACCGTGGTGGAGGCATTTAACAACGCCCGCCATGGTTAATTTGTTTACCGTGGCGGCGAACTGTGTGCCCCCGCCACAAGCTCATTTGGGGGTTGGGTACTAGTGTAACCTGTGGCATGATTTACAAGAGTTGTTTTTCTCTCTGTCCTCGTCAAAGAACACAATTAAACCACAAAGAAGCCACATTTTATTGCACCTCCTTTCCAACTTCCCTGACACTGTAGCAATGAGCCAAAGAGCAAGCAGTCCTCCCAATCAAGGCCTCCTCTCTTGAAAAAAAATGTACAAGCCATAGAGCGAGGAGTCGAGGCAATCAAGACTAGGGCCTTTTTTTTTTACGAATACTAGGGCTTATTTGGTTGGTGCCAAAGTTTACCACGTCAAACTTTCAGCAAATTGGGGTTGTCACAAAAAGTTCGGCAAGCACAATTTGAAGTCAAAGTTTCGCAAGTGAAATGAGTCGCTAATATGCGGGATAGATAGTGTGTGGCACACTTTAGTTATGACAGCAAACCAAACAGCTGCTAAATTAACTGTAGGCATGACTAACCTGTGGCATGACACACTGTGGTCACGAACCAAACAGCCGAAACAAAAAAGGTCGCGGCATGCGGAAACTTGGACATGTATGGCATTGAATAAAGTAGAAAGGGTTCATGTGGAAACGCTCACCAACGTCGAAGGATGATGAACGGCCGGAGTCAGGCCGAACGGATACGGTGGTAGGCTGGCAGCGTGTGAGGGTGGCCATCTTCCGGTTTCAAGGTGAAAGCTGCATGCTCTAGACGGTGCTCACGAACGGCTGAGCTCCGGCCCAATATAGCGACGAGCGGCGGTTCTCCCAAGGAATCGCGGCAACAGCACATGCATGGCCATGGCGGGGGACACTGAGCTCGATCCATGCATGGCCGGATTCCGATCTTCTACGGGACTCGGTAAGACATGCGAAGCGGTTCGGCAGCCGGACGACGGCGGACTCATCCGAAGCGTTCTTGAGGAACGGACTCATGCGAAGCGTTCATCCGGTCATCGGCGAGCAAGATAACTTCGACGACGGGATCAAGAAATTGGCAGCAGTAGCACGATTGAGAGGGAAACTGGTTGTGGGCCGCACGCTGGGCTGAGGAGGCCATGCCAAGCAAGGGAGGAGGCTATAGGGGGCTGGGCTCGGCGTGAGCGCTGGGAGCTGCGGGACCAGGCCGAGATCAGGAGCGGCCCGGAGCAAAGAGAGAAGGCTTTCTTTTGGCTATTTAAACTAAGATTTAAACAGACTTAACCAACTAGATTTTTAAAGTGAAATTTGGAACCCTAAATCTTTGATCATTTCAAATATATTTATGTAAAACATTTTCAAACTCTATTTTGAGAACATAAATCATCAAAGAAAACTATTTAGCAACTTTTTGGTATTTTTTAAACACTATTTTTAATTATAACTTTAGAGCTATACTTATCATGAAAGATTAAATCATTTTGTAAACATGATTTCAAACGTATTAATATATTTTTAAATACAAATTTACTCAAATTTGACATTATTTTTGAACTACTTTTCGAAACATAATTTTGAAGCTCTATTTTACAAAATAGTAGAACATAAGATATTTGTAGCTTTACTTTGTATTTTAGAAAATTATTTTTCATACGATAATCTTATGCCAAAGTCCAAATTCATGTAAACAGATCATGTTTAGTTGTAAAAACTATTAATCTATTTTTTTCATTTTTATTGATAATAAACTAAAAAATCTTAGAAAATTTAAGAAGACTATTTTATTTTTTATTTGGTGTTCTCTATTTACGACCCAAAATAGAAATTTTGTGGTGTAGCCCCTTAATTAGAATCTTTTAGATTTGTAGAGGTTAGCAAAAATGCCTAGGAATTTTTTTTCTTCAAAACTTTGCATTTTCTACAGCACAAGATGTGTGGGGTGGACATGTCCCAATCACCTCAGCCTAGACCGGCCCAGATCTGGCCCATGATCCGGCCCCGGTCAATTGTAGGTAAAGTCAGATTTGGAGATGGAGCTCAAACTGCAAACGTGCATTGTCAGATTATCAAGGCACTAACAACATGTTAAATTCCAAATGCACTTAAAAAGTAGTGATTTTTTCTGTTAATAATAATAAAACAACATTTGTTGTAAAAATAGTATTTTTTCTGTTAATAAAACAACGTGAAGTAAACATGAGGTGTTGTTTTCCTAATGCAGCGATGAACAAAACTCAAAATTGAAAATTGTACATCATGACACACCCTAGTACCGGATGAGAAACTTCGACATGCCAAAAAAATTTATTAGAAACTTAATAAACAACAGTGCCATGACAGAACCATCAAGGCACGTCAAAACTCCTAATAAACTATAATACTACTAATACAAAACTATTGAAATAAAATTAAAGATACAAGGATCATCCAGAGATGGAGACCATATTGTCCTCTGGCAGTCCATTGACGAGGCCACACAGGCCGGATTTGAGCTCATTGTTGCAGAACTGCCGGTACTGAGTGGTGTCACCAGCCTGGCTTCTTGTAAACCTTTACCATGACGAGCTCAGGCGTGAGTTCGAAGATCTTGGCTGAGATAAGGAGCACGCCGGCCTGGTTCCCGTCCCTCGTCTCCGCGATGCTCACCTGGTACTCTTTGGTGCGCGCCGTAAAGCTGACGTGCCCAGCGATTTCCTCCGGCTTGGAGATGACCTTCGACACGGGCGCGGCGGACACGAACCGCATCTGCTCTCTGGGCTCCTGGAACAAACCGGACAGGTCGAGGCTCGGCGAGGATGTGATGATATCGAATGCGTTTAGACTCTTGGGGCGACGCATGTGTAGCTGGGCTTGGACCGCGGTGCCGCCAGTACTCTCAAGTGTGGTCAGCGACGGCGCCGACACCGAGGTTTGCATGTGGCACGCCATCGGAGAGGCCGGATCCCCCAATGACGTTGATGACGCCGTCGACTCATTGTCAGAATCAGAGTCAGAGTCGCGCAGCTCGGGCTTGCTGAGGCTCCGTGGCATCTCCTGGAAGTCCTTCTTGAACCAATGAGTTTCCTTCATCTGCTGTATGGTGATACGGCGTGCCGGGTCTGGGTAGAGGATGCGGCGGACAAGGCTGATGAGACCCTTACTGAACCACGGCGGGCAGTGGTAGTCGCAGCGGCGGATCCTGTGGTACAAGCTGGTGTCCTTGCGATTGAAGGGGAAGTGGCCTGCCACGAGCGCAAAGAGGACAACCCCGCAGGCCCAGACGTCGGCCTTGGCGCCGTCGTAGCCGCGGCACAGGAACACCTCAGGTGCGATGAACATCGGCGTCCCGCAAACGGTGTGGAGCAGCGCCTCCCGCTGCGCCGTGCCGGCGAGGGCCGAGAGCCCGAAATCGGCGACCTTCATGTTGCCTGTGGCGTCGACAAGGATGTTGTCCGGCTTATTGATGTCGCGGTGGTACACGCCAAGTGAGTGGCAGTAGTCGAGCGCGGACACGAGCTGCTGGAAGATGCGGCGAGCCGAGGCCTCGCTGATGCCGGCGCCGTGGACGAGGTAGGCATTGAGGGAGCCACCGTCGACGAACTCCATGACAATGAAGATGCTCTTCCTGGTGGCCATGACCTCGTGGATGCGCACGACGTGGGGTGGCGCACCCGGCGCATGATGTCGATCTCGCGCATGATCTGCTGTTGCACGGCGCCGAGCTTGGAGAGGTGATCCTTGTCCATGATCTTGATGGCCACGTCCTCCCCGGTGCCCACGTTGCAGGCCTGGTACACCTTGGCGAAGCTGCCCCTACCGAGGAGCTTGCCGAGCTCGTACCGCCCCATTAGCGGGCGAGGGATTGTCCCCATGCTGCCAGCGCCGGCCGGCGGCAGGGAGAGAGCCTAGGGCAGGCTAAGATGCATCGTATATGTGGGACGGGAGAGAGACGACAGGCAGGACTCTCCTGGAGTTCGGACTCGGTAGCTCGTGCTTTTGGTCTTAGACCGAGTCGCGTTTTAGTGTTGGAAATCCTATGCCGAGGAGAACCGTGGCCGAATGCGCCGTCGTCCTCCGTGCTGCCGCAGCCGAGATCTGCTACTCCAGCCAGCGCTGACCCACCGGCCGATCTCCACGAGCGCGAGATTCGGTCCCATCAAGTCCCAACGACTTCCCCCTCGCGAGATTCGGTCTTTCACTCAAGACCGAAAGAGAAGCCGAGACGGCCAGCTGGAGCCTCCGTCCGACGCTGCCTGGTTAGTAGTCCTCCGTCTTCGATCCTGCCTCCTCGTTTACATCGCTAGGCTAGGCCCCGACGAATCCGTGGGAGATAATTGGTAGGCACATCAGATACAGCTCGAGATCGTGTGAGAAAAGGTCGGGGTTTTATTAGATCAGATGTGCAGCAGATTCCCAGGCCGGATGCGCGCAGCTGCGTGCAGCTCTTGGATTACGCTGTCCTTGTTCCACCTTAGGTTTTGCTCCTCTGATTTCACTCCGTCTGTCTGGAAACTGCTAGGCGGGTGCCACTTGATGCTACTTCGGTGGCTTTGGTCCCAGTAGGGATTGGTTGTTCACAATTTCCTTTTTTTGATGCTAGTGATTTTGTTCGAGTAGAAATGGATTTTGTTGATATATGTTCTACCGAATTTATTTCGTAATGCTAATATGTGAGGTGAACTGCGTTTGACCTGTGTTGTAGTTCGATTGCCTTACATTGACACTAGCATCACTTAGGACTATTCTGAAATTATTTCCATTATCCTCTATAACTTTGTGCAAATATGTAGCTGTAGTTCTTAAAAGATTAGATTATCTTAGTATAAAAACGGACTTGGATCGTTCTTTTGGGGTTCAAACTGGAGGCTACTGTCGATGTGTGCTATTTAGTTCAGGGAAACATCAGTTCTACCTTGTTTGGGTTCAAACTGGAGGCTACTGTCGATGATTTGTTCAGTTACTTCCGTCATCTTATTTATGTACTAGGGCCTGATGTTTGTTTCCGCTCCATGTTTCTGTTTTTTTAATGATGATATCTATTTTTTATTTTGCTGTGTTACATAGACAAGTATGCAACCAGTCGGTACTTCTAGCACAATTGGAGGCTCTAGCGAAACTCATGGAATTGTTGCAAGTTCTGATGGAACATTCGAAGGAGAGAACAACTCAGATAATTTATACCATGAAGTGGTCAATCTTAAGTAAGGCTTCTCTTTTACACATGGCTGTCTTTTTTTACACATGGTTTTTGGAGTCGTGTGTGTCTCCTGTTTATCCTATTCCTTGCTAATACCAGGTACATATGCTTTACTAAATTTTGTATATGATACTTTTGTTTTTTTACTCACATTTGTTATTTTTACTCACATTTTTTATTTGAAACAGTAGTCTAGAGCCAAAGAAGAGAGTGAACCAATGTCTGATTCATATGGGATTTGGAGAGTAGAAGAAATTATATCCAAGCATGTTCACATGGACAGAAACATTAAAGCTGATAGATTTTTTTTCCAAGACTTGAAAAGAACAGGCTTGCAACCACTATATTGTAGGAACAAAATGGAAGAAAAAGAAGCACTGGTGTAAGAACATCTCCTCAAAATTACTCCATATACATGCAATCCACAAATATTTGCCTTTACTGTGAACTTCCCACTGGCAGGATATGGTAGAGTGGGAGTTCAAGTGCCAGCAAGCGCACATATGCTGTAGTCACCGGCGAACAATTTGAAGGTACTCTTTATTAGATCATTCAGATGTCAGTCAGCAGTTGAGGACAGTTTGATTCCAGTATATTTGACAAACACTTGGTGCAGGTTTTTAGGAAAGCGGGCAGCCAAGATCCAAGTTTGAAAACCTCCACAAATGGTTCACAAAGCATTTTCAGGCAAGTTTTTCCCCTGAAGCCATTGCCTGAAAAACCATGTGTCTTTTTCAGGCAAGTTTTTCAGCCAAGACCATATCTGTGTTTATTCTTACCATACTGTGCCATGTAGTTTGCACGGCTTGAAAATGCAAAAGCTTCACAGAGCCTGAATGAGCAGCTTGATATCGCTGGCAAAGTTATTAAGGTAACATTTCACATCCAGTCATGTCGTTTATGGAGCACATAATACACTAGTGTTTTGCGCGCGCCCATGCGCGCGAGTCAATGGCCGTGATTGTACATGAGAAATAGAACACTAACACACCGTAAACGTTATGGGCAAGCACAGTTTTTAAGAACCAAACAGCGAACAATAAAACAGCCAGCACATATCACATAAAACAGAGGTTGTCTACATAGCATCTTCGGATTACAGCAGCTTAAGTGTAGCGTAGGATGGTACTTGTCTTAAATAATGTTACATAAAAGTGGTAGGGGAACATTGTCAATGATGTAGAGTCCAAAAGACAGGCTAACACAACATTACAAACGTAGTAGATGCAGTAGCAGCGCACGCTGGACATAGCGCCGAAGGAAGGGGATGCTGGCTTGAGATCTTGCACTGGTCTAGCGTTGGTGGCGTAGGTGCATGCTCCGATCAGACTCAAAGCTACTTGTGGGTGAGTAATCTGTAAACCGCAACATTCAGTGGTATTGTGTAAGTAATTTGTAAACTGCGAGTCAATGGAAGGTAGAGTTGTAACTTTGTATACCTCGCGGCAGGTAGAAGGGCTCATGGGAGTAGTTGGTGTAGGCAGAAGAGCTGCTGTCAGATGCATGTCCATGGTTCCTTGCGCGTTCAATTCGTGCATTCGCTGCAGGGGACATAGAAATCCGATGATATGATGACTAAGGGTGGAAGTATATGTCCCTGCACGCGAGCTATAAACAAGCATATTATTTTAGAAACGATTGGTGTGGCAATGGCAAATTGAATAGCCGGTGCTATAGACATGTAGACAACAGTTGATTTTTTAGGTTTCAAAACAGTGAGATAAAACACTTTTCATTGGAAACGTAGAGAAAAAAAGAAATAGTATTATCATAGAAGCCTGACGTGGTTCATGGGCTGGAATCGTCGCTATATATCAGGCCTATTCATCCTTCAGCAACATCTCCTCCACTCATACACCCGCCTTCACAACCACATCAACAATGTGCCTGGAGTGCAGTGCCGATTCCTGCACCGCACCACGGATCATATTTGAAGGCTTGAAGCCCCACTCTAGCCTCAACACCGCTGATCCTCTCCACCTTCGCATGCCGCTGCAACAATGCTGGGATTGGGAAACTATGGTGGCCAGAGAGCCATTCGCCACCTGTATTATCAAAACCAAAATATTAAACGCAAATCAATTTGAATTCATCACAAAGAAATAAAAGTAAACGAAGCAGATTACAATGTCGGTCCCTGAAATGATTATCACTTAGAAATTAAAATTATTTGTTTTTCCATTAGGTCGACTTTAGTAATTGAATATTAGAGGGAACAAACTGGAATTGCAAAGAAGATGAGGGGACGATATCCAAGATCTGAATGATATTCATTCATTGCTATTGCGGTCTATCCTGAACTTTGAAAATAGGCTGGAATTGGACACTGCAAAACTGCATTTAACCACAAAACTTTCCTATAAGATTAGTATAGAAATCTCAAAGTGTTTCTGGTCTGTGTTATAACCGGGTCGATCTGTTCCTATATTATCGAGACATTCGACATTGTCGGGTTCAAGCCGGTGAGACATTGTCGATTAAAAGAACATGATCTGCAGAGGCATTGTCGGTTCACCCCCCATGAGTTCCTTTTCGTGAAACACAATAGGGAGGGAAAAATCAAGAGACCGATTGAGATCGCGAGTGAGATGTGCACACCTACAATGTTGGCATGTAGACAAGCCCTCGCTCATCGCCGCCATGCACAAAGCACGCATCTGCAGTAGTGGCACAACACGAGCCCTATGGAACCTGAAATCAGACAACATTAGCTAGCATTCATATACAGGCAAACAGAGTGAGCACATCGTTGATTCAGATTTCAAAAGCTTTGGTGCTGCATTGCATACCTTCATGGCGAGGCAGGCCGGGTGGAAGGTGGAGGGAGCAGCTATCACAGCAGAGCAGCTCGTCGCCGTCTATGATGACGGAGAAGCGCCGCAGGCGGGGCTGCGTCGCGGCGGCGGGTGGACGACGGGACGAGCCGCCAGATCACGAGGAGCGCGTGCCAAGGCGGAGGTACTTGGAGCACCCCAGCGGCACCAGCTTGATGCCGGGTACCGCACGCTAGAGCACGAGAGAGGAACATCGAGAGAGAGAGAGAGAGAGAGCAAACAGGAGAGGAGAGGGAAGGATGGAGATAGAAGAAACCTGGTGGATGCGGAGTAAGCATACGCCGAAGCACATCGTCGCGCCCGCCGACTTTCGAGCCTGCGCCCACCCCTAGGGCCCACCCACGCTGCCGCCCCACCGCGCTAGGGGCGTCGGCCGCACCGACATGCCCCGGTCTTGCGACGGCCTCGCAACGCCCGCGCCGGGCCGGAGGGCGCACCTGTGCCGCCGTCGGGTGGGGACGCCGCTGCGCCGCCCGCCGCCGACGACCGCGGGCGCCCTCGGTCCTCGCGATTAGGCGCCGCCTTAGCCGCCGCCAAGAGACGAGGAGAGTGACGAAAGCGGGTAGCGCCGCCGTGTGGCATCGCCACGCCGCGCCTCCCATCCACGAGGCCCTCCTGCGCCACAGCGCAACAGCGCGACCGCCGGCTGCTGAGTGAGAAGGGAGGAGTAATGGAGCTGCTGCCGTAAACCTTTTTTACATGAGAGAGAAGGAGCAAGGAAAGGACCATGGCGGGGCCCATATGGACTGCTCGAGTGCTCAGCCACATGCAAAAGCGCGCGAACTCGCCCTGGCCACCGATCCAATCCTGTGGAGCCAAGCACGCGCAACGACCGCAACAACGACAGGGGGCACGTTCCAACCTTCGCCTTTGCAGAGCCCCGGACAGCGCGACGACACAGCGTTCGACAACGCAACATACGACGGCATGGTTGAGCCGGGAACCACGCGGCGACGGCAGCGGATGTGCAGCGAGCCATGACGACCACACCTCGACGCAGGCACCGACGGGCCCAGCCCAAACGCACCAACCACAGATCGACAGCGCCCTTACTCGGCCAATGCGGGGCGGACAGCGCACACGTACGGCGCTTGACCGGCTAGATTTCTTACCAGGCCAGAGTCAGCGCGCCAGCCGCCATCGATCGAGATCAGGACGGTCAAAAAAATTTTTGCTACCGTGGACGCGCTGGCCGAGCAGATGCTCCACAACCAATTTACTCTTTAAATGGTTGACATAGTCCTTCCATTTAACACCCTTCTTTTTTTTCCTTCATCTAGTTTCAGCTGTTACCGATCATGTGGGAGTGCAAGCTGGTGGAGCAATTACTCATGTTTGTCGTTAACTGTTTTTTGTATAAGAAATCCAGATGATTTTATCTTCTATATTATATTACAATTTGCAAGCCTGGATGCATATCATAGCTGGATTCATAAAAATTGTGTTGTTTGTATTCTGTCGTATCTTGTAGAGTTGGCAATGTGCTGGCAATGAATCTATGGAGCTAAACATATGAATACTTACATATATTGACCTTGAGTTTTTTTCATCATTCAGAACATTCTCATAGCCTCTAAACTGTTTTGATGTTACAACTTCTTTTGGTAGTTTGACATTAATGCATTATGCTAAAGGGGAAAACTGGGGAATGGGTGGTCAACCAGTCATCCTACATATATCAATGCTTCTTGTTAGAGGATTTTGATGCATTTGTTAAACATGTGCGGGCAATAAATGCAAGCTCCAGAGCTGCTCTTATGCTCAAATTGGGCAGGAGTGGTACTGAAACCTGGTATGTGTTAAGTCTTTCCTGACAGAGTGCACTTGGTATGATTCGTGCCTTCATTCCTGAATCCCATCCGTTACTAATTTCTTTAGCTAGGGTTATTTATCAATAGCCGTTAGAAGTCTTTTGTCAATTTGTACAGATACACTAGAATCAGGTTAACAAGGTTGCACTACACACCTCTAGCTTATGTCCTATGGTGTATGGCGTTATTCCAATGACTGCCCACAGATTGCTGTCAGCTCCAACATACCTTTTGGGTTTCACTGCTTTGAAGAATTAGATAAATATAATGAAAGTCCTCTGAATTTGCTAATTATTTCATATTGGGATCATTATTTTGTACCAAAGCCTATTTTACTGATGTACATATTAGCATCAGGATTTATTTTTAATGGCATGCTGATTGTTAAGTTTATTATTCATGGAGCTTGTTTCATTATCTACAGAGTTGGTTGCCTCAGATAGTTACACTAATAGTTTGTTATTTGTGTGTTGACTTTTTTCTTGGTTATCTACAACTTAACTGGTGATTGGTTGTACCAGCTAATTGATCAGTTATTGGGGCTCTAGGAGCTGCTTCGCTTCTATCACCAACAGTTGCTGCTGTTGGATCAGTTCCTGGGGCACCTATGCTTTACAGAACTCTTTGCTTAAAAACATGTTTGACCGGGCGTTGGAGGTATTCCTCTTTTACACAAGTGTTTGTTCTTGTATTTTAGGCATGCCGTGGGCGTGATGATTTTTTTTTGGCTTACTCAAAATGTCTTCTTTGGCATCTATATTACTTCTTACATTTGTTTTAATGGTACTTGATAGTATCAGTCACACATCTGCATCTTACTGGCCTGATTGATGAGAAGTTTTTTTTTTAAAAACTATAGTTCTGATTGCTTCACTTGCAAGATTTTGTTTGTTTGCGTTGGCACATTTTTTTAATGTAATGACAGGAGCTTTGCCTTTCAATTGAGTATAATAGAATTGGCCTAGTTTTTAAGAAAAAACTAGGCCCGAAAAAACTTAAATGTGAAAAGTCTCTAGTTTGGTTTTGGCTAATTGATGAAACCCTAGAACTAATCTCTATGCTTAAGTGTGATCTAGCTTGAGATGGTCCTAGCCAAGTGGTAAAGCAAGAAAGAGAAAAACAAAAATAGGCTCAAGGCAAAGTATAACCATAGGGGTGTGAGTGATTTAAGATCGATAACCAAACTATTAAGAGAAAAAATACTTTGAAAACTTTGATCAAGTGCCACTAGGTATAATCAATCATGTTGATGCATTAGAACCTAGTGTGCTAACTCCTAGTTCTTGAAAAATGCTTTGCAAAAATGCTCACACTCGTGCATATGAAGTATACACCAAGTGGTTGGCAAGATGGAAGCAAGGGTGAAGAGAAAAGGAATTGAGATGTTGTTTTTCATGCGTCTGGTGCTCGAGTCGATGGGGGCAAAAGGGCAAAAGGTAGCGGACTCAGGACCGGACGATGGATGGTGTTGACCCAGTGTTTGGTGCCTGCAACAGTTATTGTGACTGGCGCGTCAGGTGCGGCAGGTACATCGAGTGCACCGAAGTCAAGCCGACCGGATGCATGCAGTGGTTGTAGCTGCGGACACTGGTGTCGTGCGTCCGGCCGATTTGACTAAGGGTTGAAACGACAAAAATGGCAACCCGACGTGTCCGGAGCCTACCGATCGAACGCTGGCGGCGTCCAGAGCAGCAAAGAACAAGATAAGAAGCCAAAGGTCAGAATCTACCGACCGGAGACGTTCGGTGTAGAGGACCGGTGTGTCAGGTTCGTGTCAATGGCTACTTTTCAAATGATGTTCTAGCGCGCGGTCGAGTGCACTAACCGGACACGTTCGGTGTGTTTGACCAGTGCGTTCGGTCAGCACGCAACGACTACTTTTCCCCCAACTATTATGCAACTTTGTGGGGGCATATATCAAGTGGCCAGCTCTTGGGGTGGTCTCTTGACATTTCTAACATCTTGGTGATCCCTTTGAGCTAGAGCAATCTGTAAGTGCAATCAACCTCTAATGTGGGTTTTGGCATTGATGACAATCTAAATAGAGGACTAATGAGATTTATCGAGTTAACAAGCAGGCAACAAGCCAAGAGGACATTGCAAACCTAAAGGAGGAGTACCCCAATTCGATCTACAGCTGGTACTTCAAGAAAGGAGGTTTATATTCATTTTACATTTTGAAATTAAGTATAGGGCATGCCGTACTATTAAGAGGGATTAGAATCACTGTGCCAAAGCGTGCAACCAAGTGCTCATTTTCACACTACATAACCTCTAGCTCCAAACTTAGTCAGCCATTCAAACACTTTCTACTTCCCTGCTGACTAAAGCTGAGTGGCGGTGCCGCTCAAGGGGAGCGGCGGTGCCGCCAGGCGGCGGCGGCCGCTTGATCATGTCTTGGCGGTGTGTCGCTCGTGATCTGACCGTTGGGAGGATAGTATTTATACTTTCCTTTTCTACCCCAACGGTCACCTCTTCGTGCTCCTGGCTTACATTCGACAGAAAACACCCAAGTGCTCAGCTCTCTCTCCTCCATTGAAGCTCCTCACCCCCTCAAGCAAATCCATCAATTCCACCATCGATTCTTAAGTGTGAGGGCTGCAAACTTCGATTGGAAGAGAGCTCCACTGATCTTCATCGTTTTACAGGCACTTGGTTCGCATTTTGGCCGGCGGTTGTGGTCTTTTACTCTTGGAGCTTGCTCCTAGCCGGCTAGTGCGTCGCCCTTGAGCTTGCCAACTTGTGTGGCAGCCTAGGGAGGTTTGTAACACCCTCTTGCATCTAATACATTATCCCACATCTCTAGGATTCGGTTCCTAGACTTGTGAACGAGGCAAGGAGGCAAACCTTTGTGGTGAGCTCATTCCTTTGTGGAACCTCAACAACGTGGACTTAGGCAAGCCTTGGTGACGAGCTGAACCACGGGATAAATCACCGTGTCACCGTGTGCTTGATTTACTTTCTATTGCATCCTTGTTGTTGTTGTTGAGAAGATTTAGGGTTTGAGGCCGATCTATCTATATACTCTCGATCTACTTGTTTCAGCTCTCGACCGACCGGTCTATACCTGTCCGGGAACTAAGGAAAATTACTCGATCTACTTTTCATTGGACAGATTTTGAACTGTGAGCTGACCTTCTTCTGCAGGAGCGGCGGTGCCGCTCAGAGTAGCGGTGGTGCCGCTTGGAGCGGCGGTGCCGCTCAGGTTACTGACTGTGATTTGAAGTGATTTTTGAAACAGGCCTATTCACCCCTCCCCCCCTCTAGGCGTCCAGCGATCCTACAAGTGGTATCAAAGCTTGTTTACTTCGTTGAGCACTTTACCGCGTGAAGTATGGATACCGGAGGTGGTTCGACTCAAGGCGGGCCGAAGGTGATACCGTTGGCATCCACGCCAAGCCTACAAAAATTCTTCCAAAGCGAGCTCTCCTCTTCTTCCTCTCTCTCTCGGCAACCACCGATCCGGAGAGAAGGGAAGCAAGGAGACAAAGAAAAGAGAAGAAAGCCGCCAAGGAAGCAAGAAGAGCTGAGCGTGAGAAAGCCAAGAAGCAAGAAGAAGATGCAAGCATGCAGCTCATTGAGAAGCTCAAAAGAAGAGATGAAAGAAAAAGAATAAGAGAAGCAAGACTCAAAAGAAGAGAAGAAAGAAGCAAGAAAGTGGTGGAACTTGATGCTCAATCAAGTGAGCTATCAAGTAGTTCCGATGACGGTGATGATGATGAGTCCTACGTGCCAAAGAACAAGAAGAATGAGAAGAAGAAGGATGAGGGCAGCAGCACCAACAAGAAGTTTGCCGCTATATCCTTTAACTATTCTTCATATTTGACTAACCGTGACAAGAAGTCTTTCATCAACGTGCCCGCCGGCAAGTTACCTCGTTTCGATGGGACTAACTTTGCCAAGTGGAAGCATTTGATGAGAGCCTATCTTGTTGCTCTTCACCCCGGTCTTTGGAAAATTGTGTAGTGGCTTTCAACCACCAGTGAATCCCGAAGCACCAACAAATGAAGAGGTACTCATGATCCACCTCAACGGGCAAGCCACAAGCATACTCTTGAGCTCGCTAGATGGCAATGAATACAATAGAGTGATGAATGTTGATGTGGCCAAGCAAATTTGGGACACCTTGCACATTGCTCATGAAGGGGTTGACAAAGTGAGGAAAGCAAAGATTGACTTGTTGAAGGCAAAGCTCAACCGGTTTGTGATAGTTGAAGGGGAAGGTGCCCAAGAGATGTTTGACCGGTTGATGGTTCTAGTTGGAAGGATTAGAGGATATGGAGATGAAGAACTTGATGATCACAAGGTGGTGAAGGTCATGCTTGAAGCCAACGCACCTAGAAATGAGACCGTAGTCACCTTGATAAGAGACAAGAAGAGATTTGAGCACTTCACTCCTAATGATGTGCTTGGAAGATTGCTCACCTTTGATATGCAAAGGGAAGAGGCAAATGAGAGGAAGAAACTTGGTGAGTTGCAAGCCAAGTTGGATGGCACCAAGATCAAGGATGTTGCTCTCAAAGCAAGCAAGTCAAGCAAGCCAAGCACCTCCAACAAGAATAAGGGCAACAAGCAATCAACCTCAAGTCAAGCCAAAGAGATGAAGAAAATGCAAGAGCACATTGATTCCACCTGTCGTGGTCTAATACCACCGTCCACATAGAACGTCCCGGCTAATGCGTGCTCCAATGGCCTAGCTCTAGAGACAAGTGGACGCGAAATTTATCTTGGTTCGGGCAAATCGCGCTCCCTAGTCCAAGGTGAGACCACTATCCGAGCTTAAGGGCTCGTATCGGGGCGAATACAAGTGGGCGAGAGAGGGAGATGAGCTCCCAGGTCTCTATGAGAGTGGGTGAACGGAGTGTTGGAAGCTAAAGTGCTTGTGAGCTAAGAACCTGCCCTTCTCTAATGGCTGAGCCTCCCTTTTATAGTCGCAAGGGAGATGTGTAGGTAGCCATCGAGGGAGGGACTTAAGAGGAGAAGAGATACAAATTTTGGGGGTGGAAGAGGAAATGGGACCGTTTCGGTCGAGCACACCGGACCTCCCGGCGTGTGTGCCGCCGCCTCCGCGCCATGGCCTATCCGCGGTCGTCGTCAGAGAGCCGTGGTAGGGGCGGCTCCATTTTCCGATGTCCCATTCGTCACGATTGCCGAGCTCGGAGCTCGTCGGTCGGGCGGCGGAGGGAACAAAGAGCTCAAAAGCGCCCGCTGCCGCCCATGCGCCCCTCCGTCCATCGAGGCACGCGCCGCCCATGGTCGGACCTGCGGTGGCGCCGCCCGCCATAAATGCGTGTACTTGGCGTCGCAGAAAACGCGTGTGGACGGGAGAGCTCGACGGGGAGCTTGGCCTCCATTGCCGAGGTCATCTTTGTGCGGTAGCGGTTGTCCGTAGTGCTCGGGCGCGGTATGGCGTGATCTGACGGGCCCTACCGCGCGTGCCGCCGGGGATCTTGTTCTCCCCGACGATATCCTCGCCATAGGCTGCGCGCCCGACAAGTAGCCACGGCGTCGCCGGTCGGCGCCGTGTCCCGAGCCCGTTACTAGCCGGGAATCGGTACTACCCGGGAGCTCGTTCGAGACGAGAAGGAGCTCGCCGGCCGAGCTCGAGCTCGGCATATCCTTCTATACTCGTGAGAGCTCATTCGAGGCGGAGGATGGGCGTCGGGCTGAGCTCGAGCTCGTGCCTAGGAGCTCGTTCGAGACGGAGAGGTCCTCGGGACGAGATCTCTCGGGGTGCGGGCGCGAGAGCTCATTGGTGAGAGGAATGGGAGCTCGAGTGAGGCGGGAAGGTGGGCCTCCATCGTGGGAGCTCGTGGGAGAGAGCTCAAGCCAGGAGCATTCCCTTCTGCCCATGAGGAGCTCGTTCACGGTCGAGATCTCGGGTCCCGTTTGTTCGTCAGGGATGGTTCGGGAACTCATGTACGGGTGTCTCAAATATTGATTCCCCACAGTAGCCCCCGAGCATTTGGGAGAGATGAGGTCTCTTCCAGATGCTGCCCGTGTGATGGCCCTCATCATGGGGTAGCCCTCGTTATGGGATTGGTATTTGGTTTGTGGGTGCGCGCGAGCGCACCCGCGGGTGTAGCCCAAGAGGCTCCGTGAGAATAGCAAGTTCTCGCGGAGGCTTTTTAGAATTTTTGTGGGCTCGTCGTCCCGTTCCTCTCGCGATTGCTCGCAGGGGCGGTGAGCTCGAGCTCAATCTTGCCTCGTTGGCCGAGATCGAGTGCTCAAGGAGCTGCAATCGGATAGTCCGGGTGAGGCTCGAGCTCGTCAGCTCGTTCGTCTGATCAGCTGGTGGATCAACCTCAAGTTCCGAGGACTCAACTTCCGTGATTCTCGAACCCCCGAGTGATGTCCGGGGCGAGGCGCTTCCTCATCGGTGAGGTCAGCTCGGAGTCGATCGTAGCCCTCGGCGACCCGGACGCGCACAAGGGAAAGCCCCCGAGCCTTTTCGGGAGCTCGAGGCGTGGGCCGTCGGCGCCGCTTTCTCGTGGCGCTCCTCGCTCGTGATGTCCCCGGGCGGCCTCCGAAGCTCTCGAGCTGAGCCGGCCTTCGAACCCTGAGGCGATGAGCTCGCGTTGCGAGCTCTGTTTTCTGGAGCTCGGTAGATCGACCGTCGCGCCGAGCTCTTGGGTTTCTACCCGTTGTGTAAAAAATAACCGTTGAGATCTTACCGTTGGGATTTTTACCGTTGGTGGGGGGTTGCCCCATTAATGCCGCGGCCGTTCGGCTTCCGCCAGGTGTCGCGCGTCGACGTCGACTTCAGCGGCGTCGATTGCGCGGCGGACGTGGTGCGTGGTGGGTCCCCCGGTGGTTTCTACTGCCGCCTCCGCCGCAACTGAGCTCTATAAATAGGAGGAGATTGGGGAGCGGTTTTACCTTCCCATCTCTTGCCTTCCTCTGCGCACAGAGAGAGATAGAGAGAGTTCAATCGTCGCTGCCCACTCATAGATCCGATCTTCCACCTCCCCTGCTTCGCCGCCGACTCATTCCGGTGATTGAGAGATGGGCTCGTGGTCGCGTTCGACGGCGACGGTGGCGAAGATCGAGCGATGCAGCACCGTCGGGGGGCTGCCGTACCCGCGGACGGCGGCGGAGGAGTGGATCATCCCGGCGGCATCCCACGAGGTGCCTGATCCGCCGGAGGGGTACATCGTCTCCTTCGTCGCCTTCCACGAGCGCGGGCTCGGAATGCCTGCGGACGACTTCTTCAGGCGGCTCGTCGCGTACTGGGGCGTCGAGCTCCAGCACCTCACGCCGAACGGGGTGCTCCTCCTCTCCGTCTTCACGACGCTCTGCGAGGGGTGGTTGGGGATCCCTCCCAACTGGGAGCTCTTCAAGCACTACGTCTTCGCCAAGATCCAGCCGCTGCCGGAGGGCGGGAGGCGGCCCAATCCCACCAATCGGCGTGCGTGCCGATGCATGCGGCTTGCTGGGAAGGTCCGGGAGTCCTTCCCGGAGGACAACTTCCCGTCGGCCAACCCCGGTTGGAGGGAGGAGTGGTTCTACCTCAAGAACGACCTCTCCTACCCTCTGCCGCGGTACACCGGCCGCACTTTCTCGAGGGGGAGCCAGCTGTGGCGCGAGGGTCCGCACGCCAACACGGTGGAGGACGTGGAGGCGGCCATGGGCAAGATCAAGGCTCTCCAGGACGCCGGGCTGACGGTGAACCATATCATCAAAGCTTGGCTCGGCAAGGCGGTGGTGCCCCTCCAGCGTCGAGCTCTCCGAATGTGGGAGATGGAGAAGGAGAAGGCCCCATTCGTGGGGACGGTGAACGCCCGTGGTCTCACCGTCGACCAGGCGGAGTTTTGGATGAAGCAGGTGACGAGGACGGGAGTGAGGGTGCCAGGAGCTCCCCAGATCCTCCCCGATCCGAGACCTCCGCGCCGTAAGTGCTCGTCACCTTAGCTCGTTCTTCCGTCGCCCCGAACCCTCTAACGAGCTCAAGCTCTGGTCGGCGTCGTGCGCCCCTCGGGTTCCCAACCTCCTCTTCCGCGGGGGCGGGGCGGCGCTCCCGCCGGCGTTCAGCGAGCCCTCGTCCGGCACGCACGCACGGGTCGCCCAGTGGTGGCGGCGGGCCGCCGCCGGAGATGGAGCCCCGGCGTCGTGCCGTAGGGTGATCCCTCGACGCCGGCGGCGCTCTCGATGGGCGGCGGGACCTCGTCGGGGCCGTGAGTTCGCCCGCGGCTAGTGGTGGCCTTGGGCGCAGCGGCGCCGGTTTCGCGCAGCCTCGGCCTGCCCGGCGCCTAAGCCCCGGCGCAGGTCGGGTGCCGGTCGGGGGCGTCCCGGGGATCCGGGCCGGCCAAGGCGCAAAAGAAGAAGAGACAGAAGAGGGTGGCCGTCAGGTAAGCTTTCCGCCCTTCGTGTTGTCGTTAGCTGTAGCGGTCGATCACAGGTGTTGACCTCTGGCTGTGCTTAGGGCGGCGACGGAGTACCCTGAGAAGCGCCTTAGGACAGACGTGCCGAGCTCGGCCGGTGCGGGCTCGGGCTTAGAGATGACGAGCTCGATGGCGCCGTTGACCATGAGCTCAACGCTGGTGAGCTCTAGCGCGGCGCTGGCGAGCTCGGTGACGCTGGCGACGAGCTCGGCGTCAAGAGCGGAGGCGGTGACAACAGCGAGGAGGGCGAGCTCGAAGATGATGGCGCTGTTCCCTTCAAGGGGACATTGTCAACCAGCGCCTCGCCTCGGTTTTGGGGGCCTCTCGTGCTCTAGACTCCTCCTCGACGCCGACCGTCCCCGTGGCCAGGCGTTGAGGACCGTGGCCGAGCCGGGTCGAGGAGCTTCAGCGGGACGGCCTCGGGGCGTCGGCACTCGGGCTACCGGGAGCTCGCTCGGCGGGCGATGGAGATGGAGGAGGCGGTTCCGGAGGAGACCTTGGCCACCGAGGAGCGCGTCGAGGAGACCCCACGTGAGGTCGAGGCCCAACCTCGGGGCGAGGAGGTCGCCGAGATCTCCGACGACGAGGGACGGTGGCGTGGCGGGAAGGACGGTGCGGACCGGCGATGAGGGCTTGGAAGACGAGGCCGTCGGGCGCCGCCACCACGAACGCCGCCGCCGCCGCGTCAGTGCTGCTCCCTTGCCGTGGGGGCGATCGAAGTTGACGGGGCCAAGGTATCCGTGCGCTGTCACGCGACGAGTGTCCCTCCATCGGGCGCGGACATCGTTGTCCCCCCGGCCTATGCTCGGGTTGCCCCGAGGCCGTCGCCGCCGTGGGAGGAGGCGAGTCGAAGACCATCGGAGCCGGCGAGAAGTGTGCCCGCCGTCTTTCCGAGGTTTGTCGTCGTTGCGGCAGTCGGGGCTTCATTTCGTATCTCCTCTCTTTTCTTTAACCGTTTGTGGCTTGCAGGGCGTGAGGGAGGCCATCGGGGGGGTACAACCGCGACAAAGACCTCCCCGAGGGCCGGTGGTTTCGTCGACGGCCGACGACGACGTGGCGCGGAGATGTGCGATGAGCTTGGCTCTGCAGCTCCAAAGACCGGTTCCTGGAGGCCCGGGGCGGAGGAGGCGGCCAACCTCATTCGTGGAGCGAGGAGCGGGCTGCCCAGGAGGCCCAGGGGGCGAGGGTGGAGGCCGCGGCGTAGGAGGCGACCCGGCGGGAGGAGGAGGTCGAGCTTGCTCATAAGCGGCGCCAGCGAAGATGCAAGAGGAGCTCGACTCCCTCCGTCTGAAGCTCGACAACAAGGAGCTCGAGCGCTTGGCGCTAGAGCCGAGCCGAGTCCCCGCGGAAGGACAAGGGACGAACTTGCGGAGCAACTCCGCCACCGTGACACCGAGCTCGAGGGTGAGTGCTCACGCCCTTGTCTTTCTTGTCTTGCTTGTTTGGCGTTCGAGGCCGACCGCCCTCGCCGGCGGGACTTCAGCCTACGACCGCGAAGCTTCCGAATTGTGGTGCAATCTCCGCGCCTCGGAGGCGGAGCGGGTTCGGTTTGAAGCCGAGAATTATGAGCTCGGCACAACGAGCAAGAGCTCTACGACGAGCCGTGGGAGTAAGCGGGCGGTCGCTTCTTCTTCTTTGCGTCCCAAAGGCCTTGTGGCTCGTGGTCTAACTGTTGCCTTTGTTTGCGGTGAGAAGCGAGAAATCTCTGGCGACGCGGGAGGCCGAGGACGGAGTCGGGAGCTCGCCGCCTCCGAAGCCTCCCCTGAAGCACACACAGCTCGCGCCGCAGAGAAGGAGGCGGACTGAAGCAACGCACCCGGCCGACCTCGCCGGTCTGCGAGGAAAGAGCTCGGGAGCTTCCAAGAGTGTGCCGCTAAGGCCGTGGAGGAGGCCGAGAGCTCGAAGCGCGCCCACGAGGGCCTTGTGTCCGCGGTCGAGGACGTCTGCGATGTCCTCGGGGTGGAAGACGGGGAGGACCCGGCCAAGCGGGTGTCGGCGATCCCGCGTAAAGTGACGGAGGACGCGGGCCGCGTGGTGCACAAGGCCATCAGCGTCGTCTTCACCCACTACCCCAGATTCGAGGTCGACATCGTGAAGACGGGGTGGGCGCCGGGTGTTGATGATGCCGACACCGATCGGAAGGTCGCTGCTGCTGAGGTTGCCACCGCGGAGCTGTCTGCTGAGCTCTTCAAGCTTGCCGCCGAGGAGCTCGAGGTGTTCGAGCCCCCTGCCGGTGGGGCAGCCGAAGAGCCCGCCGAGGAGGAGGAAGCTGCGCAGGATGTCCCCGCCCCTGTGCCGATGGATCAAGACCCGCCTGCGCAAGGATAGGAACTCGAGGCTCGGCCTCTTTTAGTTGCAAGCTCGTTAAGTCCTCGTGATCGAGGCAAATTGTAAAAACTTTAAGGGAGCTCGTGCTTAATGGAAGTTGTCTTTCCTCTTATATCGTGTTCTGTTTTTACTTCGACTTTTGGTGAGCTCATGATTCGAGAGCTGGATGGCGGGCCATTCCTCGCTGGCCGCAGGAGCGCGGGAGGTCGTTAGGCAGTCGCGCCATGCTCTAAAGTGATGAGCCCGCGACTTAGTCGTTCGGAACATTGTCTGAGCTAAGAGGAAAGAGTGTAAGTTCGCAAGTTTGATCGGTGCGTTAAAATCGTGGGGTGTGCACCCCGCTCCTTGTAGCCCCCGAGCAAGGGCGGGTCTTCGCCAGGGCGGAGGCCAGTCGTTGCTCAGATGTGCTTAAGGAGAAAATTCGAAATGCTTGCACATATTTTTGCATCGAATTTGTGCTTTTATTGAGCTCTTGTAGCTACAACATTTCGAAATACATTTAGGGGTAGAAGCGACGTAGCTGTTCGATGTTCCATGCATTGGCAAGGACTCGGCCTTGATGGTCCTTGAGCTTGTACGTGCCCGGCCTCAGCACTTGGTCGATGGTGAAGGGCCCTTCCCACGGCGCTGAGAGCTTGTGCTTGTCTTTCGAGCTCTGGACTCGCCGCAAGACGTAGTCGCCGACGCTGAAAGCTCGCCCTCTGATGTGGCGGTCGTGGTAGCGCCTCATGGACCGCAGTACTTGGCCGAGTGGATGAGGGCGATGTCCCGAAGCCGTCGAGCTGATCGGCGGCGTCTTCGAAAGCAGCGCTTGATTATTGTGCTCGTTGAAGGCTTGGGCGCTGGGCGAACCGTACTCGAGGTCGGTGGGGAGTACAGCCTCGGATCCGAAGACGAGGAAGAACAGCGTCCATCCCGTGGCCCCGCTCGGCGTTGTCAGCGGAGACTCCATACGACCGACGGAGCTCGGGCGAGCCATCGGCGGGCGTATTTTCGAGCCTCTTGAAGATGCGAGACTTCACGCCCGCCAGATCATGCCGCTAGCTCTTTCTACCCGGCCGTTGGTCCTCGGGTGACCGACCGAGGACGTGTCGACGCTGATGCCGTGGATCGCCGCACCGATGAAGACCTCTCCCACGGTTCGTGCCGTTGTCGGTGATGATGGAGTTCGGGACCCGCGGTGGATGATGCCGGTGAAGAACTTAACGGTTTCCTCCGCTCGGCACCGTGCGATGGCATAACCTCGATCCACTTTGAGAACTTGTCGATGGCGACGAGGAGGTGCGTGTAGCCCCGCCGTCTTCTTGAAAGGTCCCACCATGTCGAGGCCCCGCACCGCAAACGGCCCAGTGAGCGGGATCGTCCGGAGGGACTGAGCCGGAGGTGTGTGTCGTTGGCGAAGAACCGCATCCTTCGCAGCGTCGGACAATTCGGATGGCATCCGCGACGGCGGTTGGCCGCAAAAACCCCGCCGAACGACTTCCCAACAAGAGCTCGTGGGCGCCGCATGGTGGCCGCGATTCGCGGAGTGGATCTCTTCGATGAGCTTCTCCCCTTGCTCGCGGTGATGCGGCAATGGAGGACGCCGGAGGCTCAAGCGCCTGGTAGAGCTCTTGCCCGACAAGGACGAACGACTTGGCCCTTCGCGCCAGGCGCCTGGATTCCTCTTGCCCTGGGGGGAGCTTGCCTTCCTTGAACCACTGAAGCAGTGGGACCCGCCAGTCAGGCCTCGGAGCCGTCGCGGTCGAGCTCGATTCAGCCCCGAGCCGGTTGGGTGTGAGCTCGTGGCTAGACAAGCCTTCGCGTTGGGGGAGCTCGGGCTTGCGAGAGCGTCTACCTCCATAGGGTCCGAGCTCGTGGCGTCGGTGGTCGAGTTCGCGTCTGTCGTCGCAGGGTCCTCTTTGAGTCGTATCGATGGCTTGCGTTGCTCGTGCATGAAGACGCCTGGCGGGACCGGCAGCGATCCGACGCGAGCTTGGCGAAACATCCGCGTCGTTGTTGAGGTGGCGAATGTGGTTGACCTCGAGCCCGTGGAAGTGCTCCTCGAGCTCTCGGACCTTCCGGTGGTAGGCGATCATCTTCCGGTTGACGCAATCGACTACCTTCATGACTTGGTTCTTGACGAGTTCGGAGTCGCCCCGGACCTCGAGGTGCCGGACGCCGAGCTCGCGGGCGATGTGCAGGCCGTTCACCAGAGCCTCGTACTCGGCCACGTTGTTGGACGCGGGAAAGTGTAGGCGGATGGAGTACTTCATGCGCACCACTTTTGGAGAGATGAAGACGAGCCCGACGCCGGCGCCGTACTTCTTTATGGGTCCGTCGGCAAGTACGGCGCCCGGTATTCGATGTCGTCGGGCCTGGGCGGCTGCTCGACCTCGGTCCATTCCGCGATGAAGTCTGCTAGAGGCTGCGATTTTATGGCGTCTCTGGGGGCGTAGGTGATGTCGGGTCCCATGAGCTCAATAGCCCACTTGGCCATGCGGCCCGTAGCCTCGCGGCTACGGATGACCTCGCCAAGGGGGAATTTGGAGACGACCTTGACCGGATGGGAGTCGGTAATGCCCGAGCTTGCGCCGGTGATCGCAAGCCGCGCGTACCACGAGCTTTCGGTGTGTGTAGCGGGTCTTAGTGTCGGTGAGGACTTCGGCGACGGTACACCGGACGCCGTATCTTGAGCGCATGCCCTTCCTCCTCCCTCTCAACGACGAAGCGGTGCTCACCACCTTCGAGGTGGCCAAGAGGTAAAGGAGGATCGGTTCGTTGGGTGTGGGAGCGACGAGTGCGGGTGGATTAGCAAGGAGTTGCTTCAAATGAGTCGAGAGCTTGCCGGGCTTCGTCGGTCCGGTGAAGCGCTCGACTTCTTCAAAGAACTTGTAGAGTAGGAGGCTCCGTTCCCCGAGTCGGGCTATGAAACGACTTAGCGCGCGCTAGGCATCCCGTGAGCCGTTGCACGCATTTGACGTTTTTGATCGGCCCCATATTCGTTATGGCGGCGATTTTCTCGATTGGCCTCGATGCCACGTTCGAAAACGATGAAGCCAAGCAACTTCCCTCGAGGGACCCCGAAGACACACTTCGGGATTGAGCTTGACTCGAACTCTCGGAGCTTAGCAAAGACCTTTTCGAGGTCGGATGAGCTCTTTTCGAGCGCTTCGTCTTGACAACGATGTCGCCGACGTATGCTTCAACGAGCTTTCCGAGGAGCTCTTTGAAGACTTTCGCATGCACCTCTCGAAGGTGGCGCCGGCGTTTTTCAAACCGGCGGGCATTGTTACGCAATGCAATCGCCAAACGGAGTGATGAAGGAGGTGGCAAGCTGATCGAGCTCGTTCATCGCGATCTGGTGGTAGCCGGAGTAGGCGTCGAGAAAACAGAGCGTTTCACACCCGGAGGTGGAGTCAACAATTTGGTCAATGCGCGGCAAAGGAAACGGATCCTTTGGGCATGCCTTGTTGAGACCCGTGTAGTCAACACACATTCTCCATTTCCCATTCTTCTTCTTAACTAGTACAGGCTTGGCTATCCATTCGGGATGATACACCTCCTTGATGAACCTAGCGGCTAAGAGTTTATCTATCTCCTCGGCGATTGCCTGGCGTCGATCGTCGTCGAAACGTCTCAGCCTCTGCTTCACCGGCCGAGAGCCGGGTTTGATGTTCAAGGAGTGCTCGGCGACTTCCCTCGGTATGCCCGGCATATCCGAGGCCCTCCACGCGAATACATCGAGGTTCGCGCGGAGGAAGCCAACGAGCTCGCTTTCCTATTTGGGGGTGAGCTCGGCACCCACGGAGAGGGTGCGCCCATCCTTGTCGACCGTGACCTCTTTGGCGTCCTTCTCGGGCTCGAATGTGCCCGTGACCTTCTCGAGCTCGGCGGACGAGCTCGTGCTTGCCGCCTTCCGGAGCTCGACGGTTGAGCTCGTGCTCGCCTTCTTCTTGAGCTCGGGGGAGTCTTCGGCGCTGGCCCAGGCCGTCATCTTGGGCAAGATCTCGCCGATCTCGGCAATGGCATCGGCGTCGGATGGGCGGCGGCCTCGCAGCCGAATGCGTGCTCGAAGGTGGAGTCGACGGTGATGACCCCCTTGGACCGGGGATCTTGAGCTTGAGGTAGCTGTAGTTGGGGACGGCCATGAACTTCGCGTAGCACGGCCGCCCCAACAGGGCATGGTAGGCATTCTTGAACGGGAGCACCTCGAACGTGAGGACCTCCTTGCGGAAGTTGTCCGGGGTGCCGAAGGTGACGGGGAGGTCAATCCGTCCGAGCGGGAGCATCTGCTTCCCTGGCACCACCCCGTGGATCGGCTCCGGCGACGGGCGGAGACGTGCTTTGGGGATGCCAAGGGCTTGGAGCGCGTGGATGTAGAGGAGGTTGAGGCCGCTGCCGCCATCCATCACCACCTTCCCGAGGCGCATGGTGCCGATGATGGGATCGACGACAAGCGGGTACCTTCCTGGGTACGGGATGTGTCGAGGATGATCGGCCTTGTCGAAGGTGATCGCCGAGCTCGACCACTTGAGGTACTCGGGGGTAGCCGGCTCGGTGAAGAGGACCTCGCGGCGTGTGAGCTTTTGTCGGCGCTTGGACTCGTAGCCGGTGGCCCCGCCGAAGACAACGTTGACGGCGCCGTCCTCGATGTAGATGTCGTCGTCGAACTCGTCGGTAGCCGGTTTCGCGTCCTTGTCGTCGTCGCCCTTGTCGCCACCACGCAGCGTGCCCATCACGTGCTTCTTCATGAGACGGCAGTCCTTCATCTTGTGCTTGACCGGCCCCTCATGGTGCGGGCATGGCTCCTCGAGCATCTTGTCGGTGCTCTTTGGGGATGAAAGGCTTGCCACCCTTGCCGCCCGGGCTTGCGCTTGTCCGCAAACGGCTACGGTCGTCGTCGTTGTCGTCGCGGGGGCGCTTGTTCTTCTTGTTCTTCCTTTGCGGGAGTTCGATCCCCCGGCTTCCTCGTCGTCGCCCTTCGTCTTGCCCTTGCCCGTGACGGCGGAGACGGCGTCCTCTCCCTCGGCGTGGCGCGTGGCGAGGTCGAGGAGCTCCTTCACGGTTCGGGGCTCGGGCGCCGAGCTCGTGGATCGTGGTCTCGCAGTAGTGCCGAAGGTGAAGGCGGTGATGATCTCGGAGTCAGAGGCCTCCGAGAGGTTGTTGCAGAGCTTGGAGAAGCGCCTGATGTAGTCGCGCAGGCTCTCCCCCTTCTTCTACTTGCAGCCTCGCAGGTCCCACGTCGTGCTTGGCCGGGCGTAGGTGCCTTGGAAGTTGCCGACGAAGACGTCGCGCAGGTCCTCCCAGTTGCGAATGGTGCCCTCGGGGAGATGCTCGAGCCATGATCGCGCCGAATCTACAAGGTAGAGTGGGAGGTTGCGGATGATGAAATAGTCACTGTCGGCACCTCCGGCCTGACAGCCAAGACGGTAGTCCTCGAGCCACGTGGTGGGGTCGGTCTCCCCGTTGTACTTCTGCACCGAGGTCGGAGCTCGGAAGCGAGAGGGAAACGGAGCGTCATGGATGCGTGAGCCGAAGGCTTTAGGCCTCCTCGAGCTCGAGCTCGAGGGGCGGCGGCCCCGTTTGGGAGACGGGCTCCGTGGGCGGTGCACCGGCGTGGGGCTGCGGCTCTTGTCTTCTTCTGTCGTGGCGGCCACCGCGTCGCTTCTTTAGCTACGAGGGCGCTTCTCATGGTCGCCACGGTGGTACTTGTGCGCCGCCCCGGGGACGTTCTTCTCGGCTCGAGCCTCCGCTTTTTCGCCGAGCGTTGATGGTGTCCCGCGTCGCGGTTCTCGCCGACTCGTCGTCATGCGTGGACCTCGGGGTGGGAGGAAGCCTCGTGCTCCTCCGGCGATCGTCGGTGAGACACGAGCTCGCCGTCGCTGGGACCGCCGCCTCGCCGAAGTCTCTTGAGCTGCTCGTGGGCCCTGCGTGCCTCGGGTCCCTCGGGGGCTGGGCAACGATGTAGGAGCAGCGCGGCGGCCGCCAGGTTCTGGGATGCTCTGCCGAACACCGGCGGGAGCTGTTTCGGGCCCTCGTCCCGGTTGATGCGGTCATGGACCTCGCGGGCTCGAGCTCGTGCCCGTGATTGCTGTCTTCCTCCCTGTTCGGTGAGGAGGGTTTCGCGTTCTTGGGCTGCTGCGCGTTCGAGCTCCTCGAGCTCTTCCAGCCGGGCCTTGACGCGGTCAATAGCGCTCGCCGCTGCGCGCGGCGGAGTCTCGTGGCGTGTGTTGAGAGGCGTCGCCGAGTGGAGTTCCTCTACCGCGCCCTCGGGAGTGTGACACATGTAGCACCGACGCGTGGGGTCGCAATCCATGAGGCTCATCCCATCGAGGGCGAGCTCGAGCTCGTGGACGCCGGCTGCTGCCGCTCGTCGCCCCCATGAGAGTGGGAGGCCTTGCGCCCCATCGGGGTACATCTCGGCGTGAGCCGCCGTGAACTGCGTCGACCGACGGCGCCTCTTCGCAGCGAGCTGTAGGGGCGACATTGGCGGTGGAGAAGGTCACATCGCGGAACGGGGCTCGTAGGCTCGCGCCCCGATGTCGAAGCGGGTCCTTGATGAGGTCGAAGAAGCGGTCCGCGGCGGCGCGGATGGGGCTGACCGGGCCGAGTAGGTGGAGTTCCGTCCCCATGCTCGTTAGGACGGAGTCGGTGGCGCCGGAGGCGGCCGGGGATGTCCTCACGCCGCATCGGGCGGGTGAAGACGGCTCCGGTGATGGACTGCGCCCGCTCGGTGCGGAGAAGTCGATCGTGCGAAGCGCATCGCCGGCGCTGCGCCGTCGGGCGAATGGAAGAAGCCATCGGAGTGGAGAAACGTCGCACTAGCGCTGCCCCTACCGCGCGCCAACCGCCGTGGTCTAATACCACCGCCACAAGAACGCCCCGCTAATCGTGCTCCAATGGCCTAGCTCTAGAGACAAAGGACACACGAAATGTATACTTGGTTCGGGGCAAATCGCGCTCCCTAGTCCAAAGAGACCACTATCCGAGCTCAAGGGCTCGTGATCGGGGCGAATACAAGCGGGCGAGAGAGGGAGATGAGCTCCCGTGTCTCGTGAGAGTGGGTGAACGGAGTGTTGGAAGCTAAAGTGCTTGTGAGCTAAGAGCATTCCCTTCTGCCCATGAGGAGCTCGTTCACGGTCAAGATCTCGGGTCCCGTTTGTTCGTCAGGGATGGTTCGGGAACTCATGTACGGGTGTCTCAAATATCGATCCCCCACACCACCTCTTCCTCAAGTGAAGATGAAGATGAAGGAGGGGCGGACATCAATGACATGGCATTGTTCATCAAGAAATACCACAAGGCCATGAAGTGGAATGGATACAAGATGGTGCAAAGGAAGTTTTCCAACAAGAAGAAGAGAACTTGCTACAATTGTGAAAGCACCGAGCACTTTGTCGCGGATTGTCCACATGAGAACAAGAACAATAAGTACAAGAAGGACAACCCCAACAATGACAAGAGGCAAGATTACAAGAGAAAAGGGAAGAACATGGGAGAAGCACACATCGGGCATGAGTGGGACTCAACTAAAGAGTCAAGTGAGGAGGATGTGAAGATGGCAACATTTGCTATGCAAGAGACAACCTCGACACCGAAGCTCTTCTCCAACATGTCCGATGATGATGAAGATGACTCCCCTCACATTTGTCTCATGGCAAAGCGTGAGAAGGTACTTTCCAAAACTAAAGCCTCTCCAACCCTTAGTGATGAATCTAGTGAACTTAGTGATAGCTCAAGTGATGATGGGTCTAGTGACGAAGAGTATGATACATTAACCAAGAACCTAGATCCAAAGACCAAAATGTTTATCACTAAGATGATGGAGGATTTAGAGAGTGTCCAAGCCGAGTTGGAAACTAGAGAAAGTGAACTCACTAGACTTGAGAAGCTCTATGTTGACAACAAAGACGCTCTTGTGTTTGAAAGAAGTGAGGTGGCCTCTTTACAAAAGAAACTTGTAAAAGAAAAGGAGGACCATGCTCTCACAAAGAAAGCTACTATTACCCTCAATGGAAAGTATTGTGACTTACAAGAAAAGCACAAGCAACTTGAGGGGAAATATAGTCTTCTTTGGGAGAGCAACTCACATCTCTCATCCACAAAGGACAACTCTACTCCCTCCACAAGCAATGGATGTGGTAAATGTTTCAACCTAGACTTGAAGAGTCATGCCACAAACCTTGCAAACATGGAAGCAATGAAGAAGGAGATTGCTAGGCTCAACACCTTGGTTGGAAAGGAGAAACAAAGTGTTAAGAAAACAGTAAGTGGCAAAGAGGCTCAACCAAAGAGGCCACAATACATTGATGGAAGAAATCCTAGAATCAAGGATGGGTTAGGCCACACTAGAGGAGCCAAGACAAATGGAAGAAAAATGGTTAATGGCTATGAGTGTGTCCAGCTTCGGAGCAAAGGGAAGATGAGTACGATATGCCTCGCATGCATACCGCATCAAGCACCAGCTCCCGAAAGCAAAGAAAGCCAAGTGGCGGTGTCGCTAGGGACGAGCGGCGGTGCCGCTGCCCCTAAGAAAGGGAAGGCAACTCATCGACCTTCTATCCAGAAACAGCCCACCAAGAAGGTTGGTCAAGCAAAACAAAGTTTGTGCGAAAACAAAGAGAAAACAATTTGGGCCAACCCAAATAGATTTGCATACCATCCCAAGGCTCAATCAACAAGACAAAGCTTGAGTTCTTGCTTTGTACTTGAAGAACAACAACAAAGAGGGAGGTTTATGCCAAATATGTTGGCAAGGACAGAAATGCTTATTTGCATACTTCAATTTGGGTTCCCAAAATTCTTGTGACTAACATGAAAGGTCCCAAGGAGCTTGGCGGGCCTAAACTTGTGAACTAACTGCTTTTTGCGTGCATACTCCTCCGTGGATCAAGTTGGGTGCTTGATAGTGGATGTACAAATCATATGACCGGAGAAAGGAGTATGTTTTCATCATACTCTCCTAATGCCGATCCAAGTGACAACATTCGATTTGGAGATGACGCTAAGGGAAGTGTGATGGGTCTTGGTAAAATCGCTATCACAACCGATCATTCTATATCCGATGTCTTGCATGTTGAATCCCTAGGATACAATTTGTTGTCAGTCTCACAACTTTGTGGGAAAGGCTACAATTGTCTCTTTACGGATGTTGGTGTGAAAGTCATTTGTAGGGAGGATTCCTCTATTGTCTTCACGGGCAAACTCAAGAATAAGCTCTACTTAGTTGATTTCAACAAAAGTGAGACTAAGCTTGAGACTTGTCTAATGGCAAAATCTAGCATGGGTTGGCTTTGGCATCGCCGACTAGCTCATGTTGGGATGAGGAACTTGGCCAAACTACAAAAGGACAACCACATTATTGGACTAACAAATATTGATTTCGACAAAGACAGGATTTGTAGCGCTTGCCAAGCTAGAAAGCAAGTAGGCGTACCTCACCCACCAAAGAGCATCATGACCACTACACAACCTTTGGAGTTGATTCATATGGATCTCTTTGGACCGGTTGCCTACCTTAGCATCGGGGGTAATAAGTATGGACTTGTTATTGTTGATGATTATTCCCGCTTCACTTGGATTTTCTTTGTCTTTGATAAGTGCCAGGTACAAGAGAAGGTGAAAACTTTCATTAGAAGGGCTCAAAGAGAATTTGATCTTCCAATCAAGAAAGTGATAAGTGACAATGAAAGTGAATTCAAGAATACCCAAGTTGAAGAATTCCTTGATGAAGAGGGCATCAAACATGAGTTTTCGGTTCCATACACCCCTCAACAAAATGGAGTTGTAGAGAGGAAGAATAGAACACTCATTGACATGGCAAGAACAATGCTAGATGAATACAAGACTTTGGACATCTTTTGGTGTGAAGCTATCAACACCGCTTGTCATGCAATCAACCGTCTCTACCTCCACAAGAAACTCAAGAAGACCTCATATGAGCTACTAACCGGTAACAAACCGAAGGTGTCTTACTTTAGGGTGTTTGGGTGCAAGTGTTTCATTCTTAACAAGAAGCCCCAAACCTCTAAGTTCGCACCTAAAGTTGATGAGGGTTTTCTTCTTGGTTATGGATCAAATGAGCATGCCTATCGTGTCTTCAACAAAACCACCGGTAGGGTTGAAGTCACTATAGATGTGACATTTGATGAATCTAATGGCTCTCAAGTAGAGCAAGTTGATAAAAGTGTTGTAGGAAAGGAGGATCCACCTTGTGAAGCTATCAAGCAATTGGCTATTGGTGACATTCGACCACAAGAAGATAAAGCCAATGAACAAGAGGATCATCAAGATGCTGCTGCACCAATTTCCGCTGACGTACTCGATGACAGGGGGCAGCCCACACCTGCTGAAATTCAGCAGAGCGGCGGTGCCACTCCCTCCACCTCAGCAGCATCTACTCCAACACCTACATCACCAGTTAGAGCACTTGATCTTGCTCCTATACTTGAAGCTGAGGATGATTATGAAGAAGAAGTTGAGGATGATGAAGTTGATCACCCACGGCTACGACAAACCATTCAACGGGATCACCCGTTGAGAACATTCTTGGGAGCCTTCGAAAGGGAGTAACTACTCGATCACATCTAGCTGCATTTTGTGAACATTACTCCTTTATCTCTTCTTTGGAACCTACCAAGGTAGAAGATGCTCTCAAGGATGCCGATTGGTTGCTAGCCATGCAAGAAGAACTCAACAACTTCGAGAGAAACCAAGTTTGGGACTTGGTAGAAAGACCAAAGACAAACATCATCGGCACCAAATGGGTCTTTCGAAACAAGCAAGATGAAGATGGTCAGGTTACAAGAAATAAGGCAAGATTGGTGGCTCAAGGTTTTACTCAAGTAGAGGGCTTGGATTTTGATGAGACATATGCACCGGTGGCAAGACTAGAAGCAATCCGCATCCTTCTAGCCTTCGCTGCCCATCATGACTTCAAACTATACCAAATGGATGTCAAGAGTGCATTCCACAATGGCCCTTTGCAAGAGGAGGTCTACGTTGAGCAACCACTGGGTTTTGAAGACCCCAAGTATCCTAACCATGTTTACAAGCTTCGTAAGGCGCTCTATGGGCTTAAGCAAGCACCAAGAGCATGGTATGAATGTCTTAAGGAGTTCTTGCTTAAACAAGGTTTTGTCATAGGGAAGGCCGATCCTACTCTCTTTACACATAAAGTAAATTGTGATATATTTGTGTGCCAAATATATGTCGATGACATAATATTTGGTAGCTCTAATCATGTGTATGTTGAGCAATTTAGTAGGACTATGACAAAGAGGTTCGAGATGTCCATGATGGGTGAGCTCAAGTTCTTCCTTGGCTTTCAAGTCAAGCAAATGAAGGAAGGGACTTTCGTTAGCCAAACCAAGTACACCCAAGACATGTTGAAGAAGTTTGATATGGCTAAGGCTAAGCCAATCAAAACTCCAATGCCAAGCAATGGACATCTTGATCTTGATGAAGAAGGGGCTACCGTAGACATAAAGGTATATCGTTCCATGATCGGCTCTCTTCTTTATCTTTGTGCATCTAGGCCCGATATTATGCTTAGTGTGTGCATGTGTGCTAGATTTCAAGCTAATCCAAAGGAATGTCACAATGTGGCGGTTAAGAGAATCTTGAGATATCTAGTTCACACCCCAAACCTTGGCTTGTGGTATCCCAAGGGTTTCAATCTACTTGGCTATTCGGATTCGATTATGCCTAAGGTTGCAAAGTAGATCGAAAAAGCACCTCGGAGACGTGTCAATTCCTTGGGCGGTCCTTGGTGTCTTGGAGTTCTAAGAAGCAAAATTGTGTAGCCCTATCCACCGCCGAGGCCGAGTATGTTGCAGCCGGCGCATGTTGTGCTCAACTACTTTGGATGAAGCAAACCTTAAAAGATTTCGGATGTCATTTCACAAAGATACCTCTTCTTTGTGACAACGAGAGTGTCATCAAGCTCGCAAATAACCCGGTAGCACACTCTAGAACAAAACACATAGACATCCGTCATCACTTCTTGAGAGACCACGAACTCAAAGGAGATATCGCAATTCGCCATGTGAGCACCGAAAAGCAACTAGCCGATATCTTCACCAAGCCTCTCGACGAGACAAGGTTTTGCGCTCTGCGTAGTGAACTAAATATACTTGATTCTCGCAACCTATCTTGAAATCTGCATGCCTCTGTTTGTGAGAACTAGTATGAGTAGGGAAAAGCTTTGAAAAGTTTACTTATTGTCTTTCAAATTGTTTTCAAAGCTAGACTCAAAGAGCATGGTCACTGTTTTTTATTGTTGATCTGATATGGCCATGAAATTTGAGTCACATATGTCTATATAGCATATGAGGAGAGCCACTTTGGAAGCAAGTTAACCTCGCTCTGTTCAGGGGAGCCGGCAAGTGCCGCTCGGCCCGAGCGGCGGTGCCGCACGGTGATTTTCAGCGAAAATCAGCCCCAGACATCGGTAGAGGGCCTATTTCCTGGGCCCATAGCATCTTTTTCCTCTCCTCTCTTCATTCACTCATTCTCTCCACCGGTCCCTCTCTTTCACCCGAGTGCGACAGGGAGGCGACGGACCGCCGCCGCCACCTCTCCGCCCCGCCGGCGACCGCCGCTGCCCGGCAAGATGTCGCTTATGCGCGCCCGTGCCGCCCGACCATCTCCACAACGCCGGTGCCACAGCTACTGAGGGGCCGCGGCTTCTCTTCTTCCCTCTCCAATCCTCGGTGAGAAACCCTAACCGCCCGATCTATGTGTAGTGATGAAATTGGTCTTGGATTTTTTGCAATTTGTGATAGAATGAAGGTTCTA